>WEDG01003385.1:0-50900 GCA_017591395.1 Schistocephalus solidus | reverse complement strand
TGCTGTTCGATTTATGCCAAAAGTTTGTGCACTTAGCGATTGATCAGTGAGGGTGGCTGATATGGTCATGTTCAGTTGTCTCCACACCGTCAGATGAAACACCACAAGATACGCTGGACAAAAAGAGACTTGGGGCGCTCAGTGGATGTCGTTGGAAATGACATCAACTTTTATCGAGCACTACAATTAACTATCCATGGAAGTGCGTGTGAGCTCCCCAAGTTAACTCAATGTCAGTGGGCTAAATGACGCCACCACGCATCCTGCATAAAGATTATTGACGACCATACCACTTCCTGAGGTTGGCTGAAAGAACACGCATGTCAGCTTTGACTAATCTAAGTGAACTTCCGCGCTCGTAGGTATATGCATTTAGTGTAGGCGCTATCCCGGGAAACGCTAGTCCGACAGAGACGGAACCATAAATCAATGCGGAAACGTGTCAGAGGTTCCAGTGAAAAAGGTGAGTCTATCCTCGACCCTCAACAAAAATATTTGCCTCTGGCATGTCAAGAATTTCAGCTACTCCCATTTCACCTACGTTATTATTTACTTGGCTGTTCTCTGACATTCTTGATTCATGTCTTTACAAATACATTCGAAATAGGTAGGAAATTCAGTACATCATGATATGCACATGATGATTAAAGAATACGTCTGCGAAAATGATATAAAACTCCTCCAAATCTAGGTTGTTCACTGAAATGCTTGCTCTTAATACGTCTGTAACTAATGGAAAAATAGTACGTTTAGCAGTTGAGATGAAACCTCAACCTTGACAATGGTTGAGACATTTCGACATTAGCTTAATGCCGGATTAGTACTCCCTGATTGAATTGCGCATCATTCTTTCACTCATTTTGCATAGCCATTATTAACGAGCACATACGAAAGTTCGACGGTCGATTACGACGAGGTCCACCGTATGCTCCACGGAAGGGTGGTGCAGGGACAATGACATGCGCGTGATTTAGTTTATAGTGATAGTAGACATGCACCGTATCTATTGCACTCTCTCCTCCTTCCCAACCTGAGCCCGGTATCATGACAGAGTCAAGAAGACCGGAGATGGGAGAGGGCGCAGGGGGCTGGTGCGGCCGGAGCCGCCCCTGGGTGTACCACCACACCTGACTCGGATCACACGGAGTGAGAGGGCTATAAAGGTCACATTAAGAAGGAGCCATTGCAGCATGACTCTCAATCCGCCAGTCAGCCCCTACACGCAAAAAACACATTGGGCTGACCACGCGGTTCGAGTGTTCCCGTCCGTTTACAATCTTCCAAGCTATGACATTTAGAGCACCGTGATAGTATCAAGGGCGTCAGATTGTTTATAGTTAGGGAAATGCGCTGAGCTGTCGACCTCACTCTCCCTCACCCCCAAAATAAGACCACTATCCAAGCCAGTCCAGTTGTCTGATGTTGGAGTGGGCGCATTGGCTGACGGTTCGGCGTACCCGTCTTCGCGCGCCACATCACGACCTGGCCCCCATAACGCCCACACCAGAATTCACTAAATCACGGGATATGGAGGAGCCATCGCTGTTTGACTCCCAGGCCACTGGTCAGCCACTCGACACACACAGCACATACACTGGGCTGATGGCGTGAACTGGTACCCAACTCTCACCTGTGGCTCCTCGAAGTTGGGTTCTTCCCAGCAGCTACACCCCGGGCAACCGTCACGACCGGCAGTGCTATCCCTAAATAGGGCTGCTCGGACATCCCAGACAGCTGCCGAACTCCACTATGGGTCACGGATTTGTTTTAGTGGGAGAACGACCCGAGTTAGTCTGGGCCGCCTACGGGGTTGCTGTCGCCCCCACCGTAGGACTTTTTTGAGAGGGGGAGGTGGTAAGTTCGGGAGTCAGACAAACCGAGTGTGGAGGCACGCACAACACCGGAGACCCTCAACTGGTTTAGCCCGCCGGTCGTGACGGTTGCCCGGGGTGTGGCCGCTGGGAAGAACCCAACTTCGAGGAGCCACAGGTGAGAGTTGGGTACCAGTTAGAGGCGGCCACAGGAGCATTCACCACCTGTACGAGACAAATGGAGCGACCAAATGCAAGCTGTGTGGTGCTGCCCCTAACTTGTACCCCTACACGCCCTAATCCAATCACAGCTTTCAAACATGACTGTGTGGCGATGAGTATTGAGCCAGAAATAACCCTCACAGACTCATCTTTATAGGTGTATACTTCCGAAACTCTAGCGTCATCTACAATGACGAAAAAAGACGGAAAGTTGAGTTTATGCTAGTTTAGGTATGTCCGTCTTCAAGCCAGCCCGGGAAAGGCCACGGTTTAAACCGAGAAAGGATCTTCAGAACGAAAATTTTGTCATTGGCATTGGACACGTCAGCCATTACTGGGGTAGAGGGCAGAATGGTCAATTTCAGCGTCTGGGGTCACTCTTCTCAACCGGCTTGCAGTGGGGACGGAGGGACGTCACTGATATCTGCCATCCCTCGCTTCCTGGGGGGATTTTCAGCTGCAACGGTATTGTGGACGGGAGGGGGACAAGTTTAGAGGACGATGGGGGTAACTCTTGCTGATCGCTGTGCCTTTATAAGCCGCATTTGCACAGATGCTAATAGTCGCCGCGTTTGCCCTGTTGACCCTTATCCATTGCAGGGATCTGCCGCCCCTTAGATTGGCGGGAGCTTCACGAAAAGAATTCTGGACACCAGACCTCTAGCGCCAACCCGATCGATCAGTCAGTCCCTTGCCCAGAGGTCTCGGAATACCTGAGGACGAACGTGCTTCAGACTGTATTGGCGCATTCGCTCATGCGCCCCTGACGTCGCCTGTCTTTCACTGCGAGATAATTTTTTCGGACAGAACTATACCTAACTTAATAGGAGACTTCTCAGTTTCGTAGGGGCTGCGTGGCGTTATGCTCTGTCGCAGGATTCTCCGTTCAGGTCGGTGAGCAGTTCGTTCAGACAGACAAAGTCATCGAAACCACTGACTACTGAAATTGGTTTCTAGGCTGATTGATATTCAGATAATCATCTAGTGCATTCGACATAGCTCTGTGGGTGCTATCCTTGGCTCGTCTTTGACCTTACTTAACCTAAACACCTTAAATGGAAATCCATGATGGGCTGAACATTGGTGTGACCAGCGGTGTATTGTAGGCCTAGGTGACAAGCATGGATTTTAGGTTGATTTCGCGCTATGTAGATGAGCAACATCACACAGCTGTGGGGAGATTCTACCAATTGAGGTCACTATGCAAGCAACGAAGTATGTATCACACCGAGGTATTCAATTCTTATGGAGTTGCTCCGACACAGGATTTGCCTATTCAGATGGATAGGCCTGTGGTGCATGATGTTTATGTACACGGATATATCCGAAAACGTGGAGGGATCATTCCAATAAAATCCGCGAACGAAGTCAACGTCACTGCATCGTAACAAGTAGGTAGACACGCGTGCAGGAAGGGGCAATTATGCGATTAGACGGGTGACACAGGCACAGCTGACATTTTAGTCGGTAGAACGGTTTTCGTTCTCCAGTCGTCACCTATCCTGTATGCGCAATCACGACGATTCTGGACCGAATTAGTAAAGCTGCCCAAATCAACCAATCATAGAATTGGCTCTTGGTTCATTCAGCAATTACTATGGTCAAGCTCTGCGAGATAGATCACGTGTCGGCAGTGGTGACCTTGAAAGCCCTGGAGCCGCCAGACCCTATCAGCCAATCACGGTGCGGATATTAGCATTCCCAGTCCACCGGCCTTACTATAAATATGGGCTGTCAGCATCTACTCGATGAGACAGAGATCGAAATGCAACTGCAGCTCTATTTTGTTCTCATAACTGCACTCGTTTTGGGTACGTGGATGGAGGTCGGTGCGGATTGTGACGACTCTGGAAGTGTGGGATACGGTCAACGGAAGCAGAATTACAAACCGCAGTACCAGCCACAGTACAAGCCCCAGTACCAACCGCAGTACAAACCCCAGTACCAGCCACAGTACAAACCCCAGTACCAGCCCCAGTACCAGCCGCAGTACAAGCCCCAGTACCAGCCACAACGGGACCACAAAGAATTGGGCAAGCCACAGAACGATGGCTCAAAGGACAATTGAATAAGTCATCAGTAATATCCCTGTTTGGCATTCTAATGAACTCCCGGTCACAACGATCTCATAGAATTATAAAGATTTGTCTTATGAACATGATTTAATTTGCTGCCTGTTTGAAGAGGGTTGGGTGAGTCAGTCAAAATATGCAAATCGTAGGCTCTGATGCCCGGATGCTCCGTCGGCTAGAGGCCGATCAATCAATATAAGTAATCGTTTTAAAAAGCCAAGCGAGTAGGAAATACTCTCTGTAACGGAAATAGCAAGTTGTTAACTATACCTTCTGTCCGTCGGGAGGGTTATTACATGTTCAGCGTTTCCTTGAACGCCATTGGCATCTGAGGTTTTTCTGGGCTCAGTGCATAAAAATTGGCATAAATCCACCAGCTCTACACATTCAGGATTAAATTTAGGGTATGGCGTATGTTTGAGGTTAAGGTCAGATTTGGGGTTAAGGTCCTTATCATGTTTTCTGTAGGGTTTAGGTTAAGGGTAGGTCTAGGTTTAAGATTAAAGTGGGAGTCCGGTTTTACGTTTGGGTTAGTGTTAGCGGTTCCTATTGCCGTGTCCTGTTTAGGTGAACAAACAAGGCGTCCCTACCAACCGACCCTACAATTTTCTTTTCACCGGCCCTAAAGGAACGGAATAAAATACCCATGGAGTTGGTAGGATCCTGTCATTAAATTTTCCGTGACTCAATTTAACCACGCTATTTAGGGCTGACTCAATGTGTATGGTTGTCATAAAAAGCCATGTCTCTAACTTAACTTTCACATAATCTGATGTGGAAATTTTAGAAAAACGAGTATGTATTGATCTGTGCTTCACTATTTGACATTAATAGTCTAAATTTTTAATGACAAAGAGCTCAAATCCTTCTATATATAAGCGTATTTAAACTCATACACAGGAAAATAAATCTGAAGTAGTCCTTCTCAAGTCCTCGGGCAAGTAACCGATCTTTGTTTAAAGTGATGGAACCACGAAAGAATTAATGTCAAAACGCGTACGATATCACCTGAATACTCGGATCACTTTATCCGTAAGTAAGCTAATCGCTCAATACTAGAGGTTTATTAACCGTAATTAAGCAAAGCCCACCGTGGGGAGGAACAAGGCCATTTAGATGCTTGAACGTGAAGTTAGATCGAAAGCAATTTGTGCGCTCAGAGGTTGGCCAGGCGGTTTCCTAAATTGCCCAATCATATCACAGGTTGACATCGAGCTTGAGAACGTAAAATGTTTGTTCTGTGGCACTGTAAAGTAGAAGGGCCGGCATGCAGATTGCAGGCGGATTTCTATGAAATTACTTGAGACCTCAACGCACGCGGCCCCATCGTTTGATATGCGCAAACACACAGCTCCTCATTCACCGGAGGCAGCGGCAGTGAACGCTATGCAGTCCTCCGCCACGCCTGAGGTGATCGGCATCCTACAAAGCGGTTTGGTGCGCAGATGTCGGATGCGATTTCATCACAACCGATGAGGGATTTGAGCTGGGAGACGGAAATAATCCTTAATCCTGAGAGTCCTTTAAAAATATCGAATGATATTTTGGCCGGATCGGTGAGCATTCAGCTTAGCGAATAAAGCCTGATATGTGTAAAGGCATGCACAGCCTCGCACGATTTGGCGTGATGTTTCGCGCTTGATCTCTGTCGGATGTGCTGGGGAAGTATGGTCTCGTCAATTGTTTATTATACAATCTGAGCCAGCCTCTGGATTGGCGGTAGTACAGGCTGCCGTGGTCAATTTCCACTAACACGCCCGCAGAGCCTCCTCAACTCGCGCAGTCCCGTCAGCGGATATATGTACACACATGTGTGACCACTGCTATAGTTCAGAAGTCGTCTTCCTTGCAGGATCATTTTTCTCAATATCCACACAAAAACCTTAGTCCTCATACACCGTAGGCCAGTTAAGTCCGAGTTCCTTCGAAGCAAGAGTATTTGGGCGGCAGGATAGAATATAAAAACAGAAGGATCAACAACAGCTTCTAAATTTGGGTTACATTATACACCATACTGGCAGCAAAATCGTTACTTAACATTCCACATACGCGTTTCAGCGAAATGCTCTATGAGTTCGGCTCATCAGGGACGTAGGTGGACCCCAGCATTCCTCGTGTGCTTTCTGTTGACAAGGCTACCTGGTGCGCCGTGGATGCAGGAAAGTTCTTAGGTAACTCACAGATGCCATTTCAACAATCGCAAGATGTTGGTACTGGACCATGTAATCCGCCTGATTTCTGTCAACCTTATACTGCCTTGAATATTGCGCTTAACCAGTACAGTGTGCTGACGCCCTGGATTATTGAAGGCGTTCAGATTTCCACCGGAACACCGATCAAGAACTCAGTCTCTCTCGGTACAGCTGTCCTGCTTGGCTTTGTCTTCCCTCATAGACGGACCTCGGGGTAGATGCACTTGCTCTTGAACGAAATGACTGCCTTTCCGCTCATTGCTGTCACACTGGGGTTCCATCACACCAGGCCTCTTCTCAAGCTTCGTCGACTTCTCTCAAGGCATCTCCCTCGCACAGGATCGTGTGTAGGTAGAATTATTGACGAGGGGCACATACACACCGCTCCACTCTACTTCACGCTCTGCTGACACATCTGCACAGGTTGCCGGATGTGAAGTGGAAAGCAGGACGTCGGGAGACTTTTGTCTCATTTCAATCTCTTCCAGGTTGGATTGCTGTAAATCATTCACACTCTGCCTACTCTCTTTCCATCTTTCTCTAGAATTTGAATAATTTCATCAGCATGCTGCACTGTCAATGCCTGTACCTGATTCATGTTTGTTACTTTAGTTCAATATGAGTTTTCTAAAGTCGAGTATTCTTCTATTTGTAGTGTCACCTGTCCATCGTGCCAAAGTACTAGATTTTTTCTCTATAATAGGAGTAATGGTCTATTAGGGTCACCTATCGAAAGGTCTGCTGGGTAATGTGTCAAGCGTCACGTATTCTGGAATCCTCGTGTTTATATCACGATGCACTGAATGTCCTATCTATTTAAAATGTACCTGTATAGACATAAATCAAGAATCTCAGAGACGAACCATGTTTCACCGCGTGATCTAGGATTTAAAAAATAAAGACTAGGTAGACGCACCCTTTTCGTAAGGATGCCTAGTATGACCAATGACCAACGACACTGGAATAGGACCCACAGCGTCGGCTTAACATAAGTGGCAAATCTCAGGAATGTTAAATATGCCCATGTCGTAATGCTAACAATAAGACTAACATAACACTTAGCTGTATTCTTAATTCTTATAGAAATTTATGAATGGGGTAAATAAAGAAGGGTAGAGCGTCAACCTAGCCCTAAATTCCTATCAATTG
This sequence comes from Schistocephalus solidus, assembly GCA_017591395.1. NCBI lineage: Eukaryota > Metazoa > Platyhelminthes > Cestoda > Diphyllobothriidea > Diphyllobothriidae > Schistocephalus > Schistocephalus solidus. The sequence continues at coordinate 43,454 of WEDG01003385.1, read as the reverse complement.
TTTTCGGTAGGGTTAGAATTCGTTGGCAAGCTAGTAGGTTTCCCCAGACAAGTGTGCGGATTGCGAGATCGGATGGCTTGGCCTCACACCTGCCAATATGCTCGACATAATTTCTAGTTGACCTGACTAACTTTTAGCTGAACCCTTGAAGCTAAGGTGATATGCGTGTAGGGAAGTGAATAAAAATCCCCCTAGATTTGCTTCTTCCCTCGTTTTAACCTTTCCGCGACTAAATTGGACCACGCTAATCATGTTGTTGAGCGGTTGGATGCTCATTCTGACGCAGCCGATCAAGCAGCCTGGACCCCAGTCACGAGAACGACTCGACGATCAGGGGTCATAGGCCAGGGCCCGGATAATACGGTCTGAAATGTAGCCCTGTCGCCACAGCTCCCCTTATCGGTGACATGATGTCCCCCCCCCCGCGATTGCTGTCGTTGAAATGGGGCTGCATTGGGTTTTTTTGGCTAAATGCAGATCTGCGCAGTGCAGTATATGCCCGCATTTGTACTAATTAGTGTCCACGTCAGAGCTGTCTAAAGCATTTATTGGAAACAAGGACAAGAGAGAGAGAGAGAGAGAGAGAGAGAGAGAGAGAGAGAGAGAGAGAGAGAGAGAGAGAGAGAGAGAGAGAGAGAGAGAGAGAGAGAGAGAGAGAGAGAGAGAGAGAGAGAGAGAGAGTAAGCTTTATTTTGAAAGTAAAATACCAAAACTTTCAGCAAAAAATATCATCCGTTCATTTTTAATAATGTTGGACATACATAACACCCGAATATGGCCGAAGAGTGCGTATGTTGATATCTTGAAGAATCGTCCTTGAATGCGTCTCAAAATATCGATCAAATTGGACTTCGTTCAAAACGGTGCCAGCGTCGTGCGCTGATGATCTCATTTTTAAAGTTCGAATAATTTATAAGAGAATTCACATGCGAGTGGAGAGCAGAAGCGATGGCGGCTCAATTACAAAAGCGAACCGAGTCGTAATGTGAAGAAACACTTCTTCACGCACCGACATAAACCACCACCAGGAAATCTACCTCGATGAACTCCAATGCCCAAATCTGTGGGCTACTCAATTGCAGGCAAAATATGTGCGCGTAGGGCGTTCAGCCCTACCCAGCCACCAAGTCACAGGGAGCATGCCTCAATGAGTTACACAGGTGATTATTCTGACAACCGTAACTAACCCATTTCTCGACCACCATCACACAGCTGAACGATATTGCTGTCTTCAACTGCGATTACCCTTTTCCTAATACAGATTTTCAGAGACTGAAACATGATGGCCTCAAAGTATGCGACTTCTAGAGGTGATTGTGGACATGAAGGGAAAAATGTTAACTCCAAAGTAGGTGCTCGATTTCGGACACATAGGCGAAGCCCATGAGAGAATTCCCGAATGGCTAGATAGCGAGTAAGCTTCGGTAGTCAGAGGGGGTTAAAATCACGCAGCCGATCAAGCAGCCTGGACCCCAGTCACGAGAACGACTCGACGATCAGGGGTCATAGGCCAGGGCCCGGATAATACGGTCTGAAATGTAGCCCTGTCGCCACAGCTCCCCTTATCGGTGACATGATGTCCCCCCGCGATTGCTGTCGTTGAAATGGGGCTGCATTGGGTTTTTTTGGCTAAATGCAGATCTGCGCAGTGCAGTATATGCCCGCATTTGTACTAATTAGTGTCCACGTCAGAGCTGTCCCCACCGCAGCCCTAGCGCTTACGCCGCGGGATGAGCCGATAATCGCTCACATGCTCAGCTGTGTCACCGCTAGGGCTGTGACATCGCAGATCATCGTCGGGGTAGAAACTCAAATCGGCTAGTCCTAGAAGTGACTTCCGAATAGCAATCCGCTTAACTCAGGTGACGTAGACACCGCGTTTGCGGCTTAATTGAGTATCCATCGTGACGCCTAACCACACCAGCAATTCCCATCGGGATTTGCAATACGCTGACATTGTTATAAGTAGCAGGCGGCGTCGTCATCAACACAGTATGATTCCAGTTGAAAGTAAAGTACAGCTGTGTCTCCTCTTGCAATCATCGTTTTGGGTACCTGGATGGAGGTCAATGTGGACGCCAGTCTCCCTAATACTGGCACGATGTGCTTTTTCGGCCATAAAACTGATTGATAGGCTACTGGAAACTTTGGTATAGATCAAATAAATCAAAGTTTGTTTAGTACTCAGAAGGAAAGCAGAAACTGTTGTCTTTGTCAACCTACAACAATGAAAATTATGCTCTCGTTGATAAGCTTCAAATTTACCGAAGTGCATATTCTTTAGATGTGAATTTAGGTTCACAAATTATTAGGTTCGAAATTATGTAAAAGACTACAGTAAGGCTAGGATTAAGATTGAGGCTATAGTTTAGTTCTATGTTACCGTTAGTGTTAGGGTTAAGACACGGGAATATTTACCCTTCCTGAAATTTACTTCAAGGCCACCTGCTTGAAATGGATGGGTCGTTCTCATTCCCTTTCTCCTGACTAGGCGTCCTTACCCTGTGTACATTTAGGCATCAATGTTGATTGTTAATTACAAATCTTTTCCTAATTGAAGTTTGTCAATCTATGTGAACCATGTACTTTCAACAAAATATAACGTTCGAATGCACAGCGCGTTTCTTCAATCCATGTTGGTCCTCCGATGTGATCCACTGTCCAACGTTTCAGCGTCTTACTCAGCAGACACCAGATTCTGTAGTTGTAAATGCGGCCGGTGAGGCGTTTGTTTCACCAGACCCTGCTACCTCATGCGTAAGGTTGAATTTGGTTGACGAATGCTCACAGATCGGCTACGGGACCCACTGGTCCGTTCTGTCGTGAGTCCACGTCTCGAGATCCGCCAGCAGGCGCACAGCGGATGGTACTGTAGGCAGGTGAACATCGCCGAAAAAGAAAAGGGAGAGCGGAATGGCCATTTCTGGCCCACAAGCAAGCATTAACCAGTTGATGGCTGATGAGGGAGAAATGACCACTTTCCATTTCCATTTCCCATTCACGTGTAAAAGTCCAATAGCCATTTATCCCGTATTACATGCTCTGTCTACACAGTCAACCGGTCATCCAGGCATATAATTAACTAGCAAGGGCTCTCTTAAGAGTACTGGGTACCTTTAGAATTTTATATCAAATAATTAACTTTAGCAACTAGAAGATTCAATAGATGATGACCGCGAGGACAGCGGTTTATTGGGTGCTGCATTCTTTCGCAAATCACAGGAGGTATAGGTTGTCATACAAGCGCCACCGGATAGTGTAAAGTCCACGCTCGTGGTTGTATGTGTTTCCTACTATGGTTCCCGAACTTGGAGATCACCGTGTAGCACATACCGAAAAGGCTCTATTAATACTTGCAAAGCTATGCTATGAACACCACCAGCCCTATGGCCAGCTGGAAGAAACTAAACTTTCTTAACACCAAAAAAACCTCTCATTCCCCTGCCGGTTAGAAGCGGTACGGATATCAGCCGATTGCAGAACACCAGAACTAAGTGCACCGCAGATAGACGAATAGGGTTGAGCAAAACAATTGCGCGTAAATAAATCCCTCCAAGTTATCAGATCATTTTGGGGACACGGCAGTGATTTAAGGGCCGACGGCCGTTTAGCCCACATAGGTCGGACGGACAGCCGCTCAATTCGCCCAATCAGTGAGATAGGTTTAGCCCAACAGGCAATTACCACCGTCACGTCTGCGAAGGGGATCAGACGTCGGTAGCGACCTTGAAAATCCAGCAGGCCGTCAGACCATGTCAGCCAATCCTAGTTCAGCGGGCTACTATAAATGGATTGTGTCCTGGTACCTGCAGTATTACTCCAAACGAGATGAAAATGCAGCTCAGTCTCCTTTTCCTTACGACAGTCTTATTGGCCAACTGGATGCAGGTCAGTGAGGGAGCCATTCTGCCTGCTACCGAAACGCCCACACCGCTGGGCGCCGCGCACCATGACCATGGATACCACTACGGCTACTACCCATATTATCATCCATACCATTACCATCCACACTATGGTTACGGTGGCCATTACTAGAGAAGAGATGGTGGTCTGTGTTGCCTTGTCATGATCTCTTTGTATTTTTTTAAACAATGAGTATAATTTTATCGTGCATTGTCGTTCGTTAGTAGTCTTTCATTGTTTCAGGGATATGCATGTGTTCAGTGGTGCTTCGGGTTGAATCAGATCCATCTGGGGGAGAATCTTTGATAGCTATAAGTAGGAGTAAAGAGTTGAGAATATAACGACGGGTGGCTGATTTGGCTAAAGTATAGAACGGGTTTGACAGTATTTTTTTCCTTCATGACATAAGGCAAGTTTAGGGTTATGAGACAGTAAATTAGGGAATCGAAAACAGATAAAGAGTTGAGTGTATATTTTCCGTGCAAAAATAGTGACTTACAAATCTTGTAAGATGGTCATACACAGAAGTTGCACTCATATTTTCGCCCTTTCTCCAGCGAATATGTCAAAACTTGTTCACCTTGGCTTGTCTGTGACGCTGATCTGGTGGCTGCTTGCAGCTCTGTCGACAGACTCCACACGAACACGAAAGCTAAGAATACTAGAAAAATGGTTACGAGGCCAAAACTTAATCATTTTATATCTCCAAGTAGAAGGCCTACGTGCGGAAACAGTGCTCTGGCAGCATCGTCCATACCTTCTGGTCAAATTCTTCCCCATGTTTTCCTTCATTTTAAACGAAGCTTCGGTATCGGCATTGGTATTTGTGGCTTGCAACCACAGGTTCTCACAGACTGCCCGGTGGTTGGTCAAGGCTGCTTATGTAGCAAGGAAGGAGTGCTGTTCTCAAGCACAGAGGGACATTGTCAGGCTATAATATTTGAGAGCGTGAAGGCGCCTACGGGTGGAAAGAGTGCTCTAGCTATCATCATCCGCATCTTCTGGTCAAATTCTACGTCATGTTTTCTTAAATTTTAAACGAAGCTTCGGTGCTCATCTTTTGATACCATCCAGATAATCATAGCAGACGCAGACTCACAATGACGTACTCAGTAATCAAATGTGAAGAAGGTAGTCATTAACCACATTATGGCTAATTAATGAGAAATGACCATTTTTAATTGCCATTTCCCATTCATTAAACTACTTCACACGAAAAACTCCAATGTCCATTTATCCCGTATTACATGCTCTGTCTACGCAGCCAATCATTCAACCAGGCATATAATGAAATAACAAGGGCTGTATTTAGAGAACTAGCTACCGTCGGGATTTTATATTAAAAAATTAACTTTAGCAACTAGAAGATTCAATAGATGATGACCGCGAACTTGATCAGGAGTCGTTGGCCACGAGGACAGCGGTGAGTTGTGTGCTGCATTCTTTCGCAAATCATTCGAAATACACTTGCATAACCATGAATTATTTGCCTGCATCTAGAATGTATGTGAGCGGTCACGCTCTCGACCCACCTTCGAAAAAAATAATGTTTGTCCAAAGCAGTGACTATATGGCTAGCTCATCCATTGCTGTGATGTCAGAAGACGAAAAACATGTGAACTGAGATACTCCAAAGTATCCAACCACTGAAAGCGAAGAACGCCCTTCCAATCACTTCGCAATGTCATTGATATCAATAGGGAGTCCAAAGGCGTCGCCTAGCTTTCCCTTAATAAAACTAAACTGAACTGAAGTGGCCGTGTAAGAGATGAGGGAGAGTAAATTCCTGTGACGAAGTGTTCCTACTCTTGCTTGAAAGCCAGGAAACCTTGCTGACCACTGTCTAGCGCCTTATCGTTTCCAGGTCTCATGCAATCACTCTTACTAACTTTTCCAGTGGTTGTCAAGATGACCCTGGCCACGCTCTACTTCTCCTTCTCCTTGCATCTGTCACAGTGATCGAGTTTGAAGCAGGTGGCAGGACTTCTGGGAACTGCTGCCTCGCTTCAGTATCCTCCAAGTTGTATTGTTGCAAATCACTGCACATCCCGCTAATCTCTTCCACATTATCTTCTAGAATCTGAAAAATTTCATTGGGCAGCGCAGACAAAATGTCTTTTTGGCCAATGTTTGGTGTACCGTCTCCGTCCTATCCACTGGCACCTCTCTATCGTGGCAGCGGTAGAGCCGCAAAAGGCTTTTAACTATTTCCACACCCTTCGATCTTTAGACCAGGTTTGACACGGTTCTCACCATTAATGCTCAAGTTCACTGCGTAGGCAAATGTTGCACACAAAACTTCTCAGAGCTATCTCAATACAACTGAACGAAATAAATATCCCCTTTTGAATCGACAGCTCCAAACCATAGATAGCAGCGAATATCTACTAAGTGACATTTGGAAGATTGGCACTGCTAGTGCTGGAGGATGGAATTGGCGTAGATGACGATTCGCTAACTGGTCGGTAGAATGCTCTGTTTCGGTTGACATCACCGATGCCACCGTCACCTTGGCAACCAATGTCAAAGATAGAAGGTGTTATCACGTGAGAGCTGGAAACAACAATGTGGTAGAAAGTGGTCTGCAAGGTTTACTTGGCTGTGGGAAGCCACATTAGGAACACTTCGTATCGAATCAGCTCACTAGTTCTCTAAGGTGTCTAACACGGAAAGCAATAGGCTCTATCCAATCGATGTCACTTGCTACTTCACGGGACCTGAGATGATCTTTGTGGAAGTGCATTTCTCGTGCCGGTAAGTGCATTGTTCGGGCAGCCCTAGTTCAGAACATAAGTTTGAGTGTGATATCTGCGTACAGCAAGTAGGCTGCCGACTCCATCGCGTCAGATGTAATCCAACCAAACCTCGAGTGGATAGGTAGCGCACCTCCACTTAACGGAACCTCCTTACAAATGTAAGTGGGAGAAGCCGTCGCTGACCGACTTGCTTCATGTCGACAAGGCTACCTGAGTGCGCCGTGGATGCAGGAAAGTTCTCAGGCAACTCACAGATGCCAATTCAACAATCGCCAGATGTTGTTACTGGACCACTTAATCCGCCTGATTTCTGTCAGCCTTATACTGCCTTGACTATTGCGCTTAACCAGTACAGTGTGCTGACGCCCTGGATTATTGAAGGCGTTCAGATTTCCGCCGGAACACCGATCAAGAACTCAGACTCTTTCTCTCTCGGTACAGCTGTCCTGCTTGGCTTTGTCTTCCCTCATAGACGGACCTCGGGGTAGATGCACTTGCTCTTGAACGAACTGACTGCCTTTCCGCTCATTGCTGTCACACTGGGGTTCCATCACACCAGGCCTCTTCTCAAGCTTCGTCGACTTCTCTCAAGGCATCTCCCTCGCACAGGATCGTGTGTAGGTAGAATTATTGACGAGGGGCACATGCACACCGCTCCACTCTACTTCACGCTCTGCTGACGCATCTGCACAGGTTGCCGGATGTGAAGTGGAAAGCAGGACGTCGGGAGACTTTTGTCTCATTTCAATCTCTTCCAGGTTGGATTGCTGTAAATCATTCACACTCTGCCTACTCTCTTTCCATCTTTCTCTAGAATTTGAATAATTTCATCAGCATGCTGCACTGTCAATGCCTGTACCTGATTCATGTTTGTTACTTGCGTTCAATATGAGTTTTCTAAAGTCGAGTATTCTTCTATTTGTAGTGTCACCTGTCCATCGTGCCAAAGTACTCGATTTTTTCTCTATAATAGGAGTAATGGTCTATTTGGGTCACCTATCGAAAGGTCTGCTGTGTAATGTGTCAAGCGTCACTTCCAGGACGATTAACGTTTCCACTTATTGCAGACAGGATAATGAAACCCGGTTCAGTTATAGGGTTTCTAAATCTATTTCTTATAAGCAAAACGTGTGGGATCGAATCCAGCGTTTTTTTTCGCTTGGTTGTCAATCAGGCAAGTAAAACGAAATGTAGTTGACCAGGATAGCAACGTTAATTTTATAGGTCTGACCATAAGTATTAATTCACCCATCATCAGGTTCAAAAAGATAGAACTAGAATTTTGGTTTTTAGCGATAAATCGAATACAAATTTTGTGAAATCAGAATGTTCTTTACTTCCTTCGCCCGCTGAATTGGGTGGATATCCATCGGGTCTGATGCATCTGTATTTTTGCAGTTGTCCTCAGGCTTACGTAGAAGCATTTTGATGCGGTTTGGTTAGAGAGAGAGAGAGAGAGAGAGAGAGAGAGAGAGAGAGAGAGAGAGAGAGAGAGAGAGAGAGAGAGAGAGAGAGAGAGCGGGTTGAAGCAGATTCATCCAACCGGTTCATTCATACACTTGGTGATTGTAACATTGGCCTATTGCTAGGAAATTATTGATACAGCCGTGGTCACGTTTGTTCTATTCGCCTATAGATCTCCTATAAGCATGACCTTCGCTATCCACGACTAATGTGGGAAGCTCTCAACCACTCTCAAGATTGAGATTTTATCTCGACTGATAATACTATTTTTTCCATGAGTTACAGACGTATTAAGAACAAGCATGAGAGTTAGTAAGCTTGCGTTTGAGGAGCGACACATCATTTGCGCAGACGTATTCTGGAATCCTCGTGTTTATATCACGATGAACTGAATGTCCTATCTATTTAAAATGTACCTGTATAGACATAAATCAAGAATGTCAGAGAACAGCCAAGTAAATAATAACGTAGGTGAAATGGGAGTAGCTGAAATTCTTGACATGCCAGAAGCAAATATTTTTGTTGAGGGGTCGAGGATAGACTCACCTTTTCACTGGAACCTCTGACACGTTTCCGCAATGATTTCTGGTTCCGTCTCTGTCGGACTAGCGTTTCCCGGGATAGCGCCTACACTAAATGCATATACCTACGAGCGCGGAAGTTCACTTAGATTATTCAAAGCTGACATGCGTGTTCTTTCAGCCAACCTCAGGAAGTGGTATGGTCGTCAATAATCTTTATGCAGGATGCGTGGTGGCGTCATTTAGCCCACTGACATTGAGTTAACTTGGGGAGCTCACACGCACTTCCATGGATAGTTAATTGTAGTGCTCGATAAAGTTGATGTCATTTCCAACGACATCCACTGAGCGCCCCAAGTCTCTGTTTTGTCCAGCGTATCTTGTGGTGTTTCATCTGACGGTGTGGAGACAACTGAACATGACCATATCAGCCACCCTCACTGATCAATCGCTAAGTGCACAAACTTTGGCATAAATCGAACAGCAGATACAATAGTTGAGACTGTTCAATTCACCAATTCTCAAAGAACATATGGGGCTAAAGGAATCTATGTCACCGTGTCCCGATGAAGTACCTGCAAAGATCTTGAAAGAGCTCACGAGAGAGTTGGCAGAACCACTCTCTACGCTTTTTCAAACATCCTTTGAGACCGGAGGTCTACCAGCCGATTGGAAATCCGAATGGATTACGCCGCTCTATAAGGGTGGAAGCCGGGTCTGCGCAAACAATGATCAACCGGTCAGCCTTACTTCAATTTGCTGCAAAATCAGGGGGAAAATAATTAAGCAACATATAATGTAGTTTCTAGAACATAACCATCTGCTCTCCGAGGTCCAGCACGGTTTCCGTAGAGGTAGGCCCTGCGTCACAAATTCGCTATACTGTTAAGAACGTTGGAGCGGGGCGGTCGATAGAGGAAATACGGTGCACACAGTCTATATTGACTTCAAAAAGGCTTTCGATAGCGTGCCGCGCCACCACCTTCTTTATTAACCCAACCGCATAGGAGTTAGAGGTAGACATCTGACATGGATAGAAAACTTCCTAATTGGCCGCTCACAGACTGTCCATATCAGCGACAAACAGTCGGTCAAGGTTGAGGTTGAGAGTGATGTTCCCCAAGGCTCTGTTCTCGGCTCTATTTTGCTCATTGATTACATCAATGATTGTGCCAACAACCTGGACTGCGATATTGCCATGTTTGCCGATGATCTCAAACTTTGGCGCGTCATTCCAACTGCGGCTGACGAAAAGAACTTGCAGGCAAACTTAAATCGACTCCAGAAATGGTCAAATGGCTGGCACTTGCCGTTCAAGTGCAACATCGTTCGAGTCGGGAAAAGCAATCCTTCGAATCGTACGGTTTACCGAATAAATGGCATTCAATTGAAAGAAGTTGATGCCCAAAAGGACCTGGGAGTCTGGATCACACCCTCGCTTAAACCTTCCCTACATTGCGCAAAGGTAGCGAAGTCAGCGAGGTCAATGCTGTACCTCGTCAAACGAGCATTTTTAACCTTCAATACCGACTGCTTTACCAATGTATTCGGAACTTTCGTGCGGCTGCAGTTGGATTCCGCTATACAAGCTTGGAGACCTTGGACGGCAAAGGACAAACCATCCCCCAAACGGTCCAAAGGCGAGCAAACAAACTTTTCCTTGGACATGGCTCACAGCCTTACGAAACTCGGCTGTTGGATCTTAATCTCTTTCCCTTGAGCAATAGACAGCTTCGGGGAGATCTGATACTAAAATTCCGCATACTATGCGTTCAGGACTGCGGTCTCGTCCCAGGTGATATCTTCGCGTTAGCAACAACAACGAACTTGAGCGGTCATCCTCTCAAATTACGTGTGACAGAAGCTAGGCTAGACACTCGGATGTACTTCTTCTCCAAAAGACTAGTTGAAGCTTGGAATAATCTTCCTCTGGATGTTGTTATGTCGGAATCCCTGGAGGCTTTTTAAGCGAAAGTTAGATCCATATAATTGTGGGAGCTACAATTCGAACTGAAAGCTCCAAGGGCGACGTAATAAAATAATGTATTAATAATACTATTGGCTATATTTAAGTAACATTTATTTATGTTTATTTATTTCATTCGAGTGGTCGCACTCACCTAATTCCCATTCGGAGGTCCCCGAGGTATTCCCTGCTTAACTATCGGCACACCTTAGCAACACCATGAGCGTTCGCAGCAGCCAAATCTGGTGGTCATAGTCGATGCGGTCCTAGAACGTTCTCACTTGGTTTGAACCGTAGCGGACCGAGGATGATCTGGGCGGATATTTCTGCCTTGAAATCACTCGGCGGACTCTGCAACCAGCAAGGGAGTGTCTGGCTACAATTCGAACTGAAAGCTCCAAGGGCGACGTAATAAAATAATGTATTAATAATTCTATTGGCAGCAAAATGGTTACTTAACATTCCACACACGTGTTTCAGCGAAATGCTGTATGAGTTCGGCTCATCAGGGACGTAGGTGGACCCCAGCATTCCTCGTGTGCTTTCTGGTAGATTCACATCCACTTTCTATCTGGGCTATTCGAAGATACAGCAGTTCGAACTTAGGTTGCGCGTCCACAGTTCGGCTAGGTAGCTACAGAACTCCACCAATAAAACGAGTTCCTGGATTGCGCACCTCACCGGCCCACTATAAACGAATGGTGTCCGCGCCAAGTCAGTGTGACCACACCAAAATTCAATGACAACTAAGCCTCATTTAGCTTACGACCCTCGTCTTGCGTACCTGCATGGAGGTCAGAGCGTACAACACTCTCCATCGCACCGAGTCGCCGAAGCAGCTTGTTGCCGCTGACTAGAAGCAGATAAATATCCGGTTACCTACCGTAAACTTTATCATCAACAGTCTCTCATTCGAGATAATTTCCGGTTACCTACCGTAAACTTTAGTATTAACAGTAACTAATTCTGTGGAATCTGAAGAGTATGTATGACACTCAACAGGCACGCTGTTTGTACGACTTCTCGCCAATGAGTATGTGCAGCAGTACACTTCTCGAAGTCCTACATTGATCCCTATTCCTGGACAAGAGACGTTAGTGGATGTTAGGGTGAATGCGGGAGGGAACAGGGTAAATGCACGCAATCACTGTGCATATCAGGAATTTAGAGCACGCATGACATTACGGCCACTAGATTGGACGAAAATGTGGTCAAACCTTTTTGGCAACCCAGAAAAGGATTCCCGTCACAGAGTCCGGCTAAGTGCGTGCTCCAATAACTATAACTGACCGTTGTGGTCTATCTGTCTGTCACTTTGTCGTGATTGCGATCGCAGTTTTACATGTCTTGAGAACCAACACAGTTCACAGGTTTTACACGCTTTGAAGATACTTTATTTCGAACTTAGGTTGTGCGCACAGAGGTCGGCCAGGCAGCAACCTTCCCCTACGTCTCACTCGTGGACGAGACATGTTAGTGTACGTTTGGGCGACTGCGGGATCAAAGACGTCACATTTTAGTAGCTGAAATGCTTGGCTTGCCAGAGACAGGTTTTGTGCTGAGGGATCAAGTGTAGACTCACCTTTTTACTGGAACCTCTGACATGGTTCCGTAATGATTCCTGGTACCATCTCAGTCAGACTAGCGTGTCCCGGGATAGAGCCTACACTATATGCATATACCCACGAGCGTGGAAGTGGTATGGTCTTCAATAATCTTTATACAGGTTGAGTGGGGAAATATGTGCGCTTAGTGCGCTCAGCCCTACCCAGCCACCAGCTCGCAGGGAGCATGCCTCAATGAGTTACACAGGTGATTATTCTGATTGCTTATGAAATCCTGCTTGGGCATTCAGCTTACTGTATCAGAATTTGTGGATTCCACACGTTGCAGTAGGCTCAGCGGATAATTTAACCAAGTGTGATTTAAGACATGGCTCCCACCTCGAATACCACCGCGGCGGCCGCGTTTTTCAAAATTGGGTCAAACGAAATGCAGGTTGGGTAATTGGTATTAGCATTGTTATTGCGGCTTATCTGCCGTCGTCAGCCCACAAAACCCGGAATAATTGGTCATTGAGAGTTTTTGAGTGCGAGCCATGAGATCGTCGTCCGGTCGGTAGCAAGCGAGTACTTCAACTAGAGGGTTGAAGCAGGCCTGGGCACTGACGGTTAATGAGCCAGAAATAGCCCTGGTCGGGGGCCCTCATGTCAACCGGCTTGCAGTAGGGGGCGGCGAGTCGTAACTGCCAGCCCTCGCTTCCTGAGTAATTTTCAGCTGCAACGGCATTGTGGAGGAGGGGGCAAAGGTCAGAGGACGATGTGGGTGACTCCTGCTGATCGTTCTGCTTTTACCACCCGTATTTGCACAGGTGCTAATTGTCACCACATTTGGCATGTTGACCCCGTCAGTGTATCGTGCGGGCCCTAAGATTGGTGGGAGCTTCACGAAAAGAATTCTGAACACCAGGCCTATAGCGCCAACCTGATAGAGCATACCTAAGGACTTCATTGGCACATTCACACATGCGTCACTGCATTCATCTGCCATTCTCTACGAAATCAATTTCTCGGACAGAACTATGCCTGCATTCATAGGAGATTTCACAGTTTCTTAGGGACTGCGTTGACGTTATGCTCTGTCACAGGATTCTTCATTTAAGTCGCTGAGCAAAGCCGGGCAAAATCACTGGAACCACTGACTGCCACGATAATTTTCTAGGCTGATGGAGCTTCCGTTGATATTCGCCATCTAGTTCATTCGACATATCTACGGGGGTACTATCCTTGGCTCGTATTTGGCCTTACCAAACGTAAGCGTCTTATAAGACAGAACATGAGTGACCAAATGAGACTAGTACTCTTCCATGTTTTGTCAGTTGCGTTGAATTGACTCTACAGTGCATCTCCGATGGGTTTGATCGCTGGATGTTCCCAACTTGAAGCAAACAGAGATGTTGACGTTTCGTCAGCAAAATTAACATGAAGAAGTTAGTTCATCGGAATCACGGCCTTATTTGTCTGAACTTTCGATCTTTCTTTTACTGAGGTCCATCGTATGTATTAAAAGCGGCAAAAAAACAAGCAACAGTTATAGAAGGGAGGGGCTAATCAAACAGCAAGGGCACCAGTCCGGAGGTAATTGCGCAGGGCCCTGTATGCCTGAGCCAGGTCGATACAGTAAGAGTTCAAAAGCGCAGATGAATAAAGTCCGTATTCCGGTGAGTGGCAAAACTTCTTGTTTACTTATACAAACACAACTGGAATTCGAACTCTCGCCCCTATTCGTGGCAACTAACAGGCGCACAAACTGAGTTGACATTGTCTACAACGTGAAGGTATTCTAACCACCATCTTCAGTGGCAAATACGTACGGTCAGTCGTTCGGAGGGCGAAAAAAAGATATGAGCAACTCCGCATTTACACCGGTCCTCATTTTCCCCTTCATTTTCATGTTGGTAGTGTCAACCCCCGTCGATTTATCGTTCGCGTGGCTTTACCAGATCGCAGGTTCTAGAAAAGGAATGCCAACACGTAAGTAGGCGGGGTGAACGTCGGTATTACCAGCGATGTCCAGGAGGCCATGACATGGAGTTTAGGGTGATTTTGAGCTATGTGAATGATTAATATCGCACATTTAGAGAGCGTTAACGTTTGTTGTAAGTTGACAGCAGCCAGTATCTATCTGTAGGCCAGCAGATGACACAGCCTTCAGCCACAGTGAGTTGGTCGGGGCTGTTTGAATGCTAATATGTACTGGCAGACTTCCCCAGTAAACCACCAAACGTCTTTCGTCAGATAAATGCAGTCAATATTTGGATGTACGAATTATAGGTGTCTTAACTCGTGGATAAATTAATTTGGAGGCTCAGTACACAGGTTTGTGGGAGTTTTTCGCCAAGAGGGTCGCAGTTAGGAACATGCTCGTCCTTTTGCATGGTAAAATTCAATCAGGATCCCTCACAGCGATTATTAATAATTCAAAATAAAACAAAATAATGCGATTGGGACTGGGATTGCTTTCTAGCGTTATCTTTCTCCAACAGCTATAAAATTCGAGATTTATCGGCTTTTGAGCGTTTTCAAGTCCAAAGCTCTAGCACTGAGCCATGAGATCATCTTCTGACCAGAAGTGATCAGGTAATCCAATCACAGCTTTGAAACATGACTGGGTGGCGATGAGTAGTGAGCCAGAAATAACCCTCACAGACTTTCATCTTTATGGGTGTATACTTTCGAAACTCTAGCGTCATCTACAATGACGAAAAAAAACGGAAAGTTGAGTTTATGATAGTTTAGGTATGTCCGTCTTCAAGCCAGCCCGGTAAAGGCCACGGTTTAAACCGAGAAAGGATCTTCAGAACGAAAATATTGTCATTGGCATTGGACACGTCAGCTATTACTGGGGTAGAGGGCAGAATGGTCAATTTCAGCGTCTGTGGTCACTCTTCTCAACCGGATTGCAGTGGGGACGGAAGGACGTCACTGATAGCTGCCATCCCTCGCTTCCTGTCGCAGGATTCTCCGTTCAGGTTGGTGAGCAGTTCGTTCAGTCAGACAAAGTCATCGAAACCACTGACTACTGAAATTGGTTTCTAGGCTGATTGATATTCAGATAATCATCTAGTGCATTCGACATAGCTCTGTGGGTGCTATCCTTGGTTCGTCTTTGACCTTACTAAACTTAAACACCTTAAATGGAAATCCATGATGGGCTGAACATCGGTGTGACCAGCGGTGTATTGCAGGCCTAGGTGACAAGCATGTATTTTAGGTTGATTTCGCGCTATGTAGATGAACAACATCACACAGCTCTGGGGAGATTCTACCAATTGAGGTCACTATGCAAGCAACGAAGTATGTATCACACCGAGGTATTCAATTCTTATGGAGTTGCTCCGACACAGGATTTGCCTATTCAGATGGATAGGCCTGTGGTGCATGATGTTTATGTACACGGATATATCCGAAAACATGGAGGGATCATTCCAATAAAATCCGCGAACGAAGTCAACGTCACTGCATCGTAACAAGTAGGTAGACACGCGTGCAGGAAGGGGCAATTATGCGATAAAACGGGTGACAGGCACAGCTGACATTTTAGTCGGTAGAACGGTTTCGTTCTCCAGTCGTCACCTATCCTGTATGCGCAATCACGACGATTCTGGACCGAATCAGTAAAGCTGCCCAAATCAACCAATCATAGAATTGGCTCTTGGTTCATTCAGCAATTACCATGGTCAAGCTCTGCGAGATAGATCACGTGTCGGCAGTGGTGACCTTGAAAGCCCTGGAGCCGCCAGACCCTATCAGCCAATCACGGTGCGGATATTAGCATTCCCAGTCCACCGGTCTTACTATAAATATGGGCTGTCAGCATCTACTCGGTAAGACAGAGATCGAAATGCAACTGCAGCTCTATTTCGTTCTCGTAACTGCACTCGTTTTGGGTATGTGGATGGAGGTCGGTGCGGATGGTGACGACTCTGGAAGTGTGGGATACGGTCAACGGAAGCAGAATTACAAACCGCAGTACCAGCCACAGTACAAGCCCCAGTACCAACCGCAGTACAAACCCCAGTACCAACCGCAGTACAAACCCCAGTACCAACCGCAGTACAAACCCCAATACCAGCCGCAGTACAAGCCCCAGTACCAGCCGCAGTACAAGCCCCAGTATCAGCCGCAGTACAAGCCCCAGTATCAGCCGCAGTACAAGCCCCAGTACCAGCCACAACGGGACCACAAAGAATTGGGCAAGCCACAGAACGATGACTCAAAGGACAATTGAATAAGTCATCAGCAATATCCCTGTTTGGCATTCTTATGATCTCCCGGTCACCACGATCTCATAGAATTATAAAGATTTGTCTTATGAACATGATTTAATTTGCTGCCTGTTTGAAGAGGGTTGGGTGAGTCAGTCAGAATATGCAAATCGTAGCCTCGGATGCCCGGATGCTCCGTCGGCTAGAGGCCGATCAATCAATATAAGTAATCGTTTTGAAAAGCCAAGCGAGTAGTAAATAATCTCTGTAACGGAAATAGCAAGTGGTTAACTATACCTTCTGTCCGTCGGGAGGGTTATTACGTGTTCAGCGTTTCCTTGAACGCCATTGGCATCTGAGGTTTTTCTAGGCTCAGTGCATAAACTTTGGCATAAATCGACCAGCTCTGCACATTCAGGGTTAAATTTAGGGTAAGGCGTATGTTTGAGGTTAAGGTCAGATTTGGGGTTACGGTCATTATCATGTTTTCTGTAGGGTTTAGGTTAAGGGTAGGTCTAGGTTTAAGATTAAAGTGAGAGTCCGGTTTTACGTTTCGGTTAGTGTTAGCGGTTCCTATTGCCATGTCCTGTTTAGGTGAACAAACAAGGCGTCCCAACCAACCGACCCTACAATTTTCTTTTCACCGGCCCTAAGGGAACGGAATGAAATACCCATGGAGTTGGTATGATCCTGGTCTTAAATTTTCCGTGACTTAATTTAACCAAGCTATTTAGGGCTGACCCAATGTGTATGGTTGTCATAATAAGCGTGATGTTTCGCGCTTGATCTCTGTCTGATGTGCTGGGGGAAGTATGGTCTCGTCCATTGTTTATTATACAATCTGAGCCAGCCTCTGGATTGGCGGTAGTACAGCCTGCCGTGGTCAATTTCCACTAACACGCCCGCAGAGCCTCCTCAACTCGCGCAGTCCCGTCAGCGGATATATGTACACACATGTGTGACCACTGCTATAGTTCAGAAGTCGTCTTCCTTGCAGGATCATTTTTCTCAATATCTACACAAAAACCTTAGTTATCTCATACAACGTAGGCCAGTTAAGTCCGAGTTCCTTCGGGGCAAGAGTAGTTTGGGCGGCAGGATAGAATATAAAAACAGAAGGTTCAACAACAGCTTCTAAATTTGGGTTACATTATACACCATACTGGCAGCAAAATGGTTACTTAACATTCCACACACGTGTTTCAGCGAAATGCTGTATGAGTTCGGCTCATCAAGGACGTAGGTGGACCCCAGCATTCCTCGTGTGCTTTCTGGTAGATTCACATCCACTTTCTATCTGGGCTATTTGAAGATACAGCAGTTCGAACTTAGGTTGCGCGTCCACAGTTTGGCTGGGTAGCTACACAACTCCACCAATAAAACGAGTTACTGGATTGCGCACCTGACCGGCCCACTATAAACGGATGGTGTCCGCGGCAAGTCAGTGTGACCACACCAAAATTCAATGACAACATAGCCTCATTTAGCTTACGACCCTCGTCTTGCGTACCTGCATGGAGATCAGTTCGTATAACACGCTCCATCGTACCACCTTGCCGAAGCAGCTTGTTGCCGCTGACTAGATTGAGATAATATCCGCTTACCCACCCTAACCTTTATCATCAACAGTCTCTTATTCGAGATAATTTCCGTTTACCTACCCTAAACTTTATCATCAACAGTCACTAATTCGATGGAATCTGGAGGGTGAGTATGGCGCTAACCATGCACCCTGTACGACATTTGGTCAATGGTTATTTGAAGGAGTCATCTTCCCTACGTCTCACATTGATCCCCCATCATGGACGAGAGCTATTAGTGTATGATAGGGCGAATGCGAAAAGGGAACATGGTAAATGCACGCAATCACTTTGCATATGAGATATGTAGAGCCCGTATGGAATTACGGCCACCAGATTCGACGAAAATTTGACCGAACGTTATCGTCATCCCAGAAAAGGATTCCCGTCACATCGTCCGTTTATAGTAGTCCAGCGAAGTGCGTGCTCCAATAACTATAACTGGCCGCTGTGGGCTGTATGTCACTTTGTCGTGATTGCAATCGCGGTTTTACATGTCTCAAGAATCAAAACAGTTCACGGGGTATTTGTGCCTTTGTAGATACTTTAGTTCGAAATTAGGTTGCGTGCCCAGAGGTCTGCCGGGCAGCAATCTCCCCCTACGTTTCACTCATGGACGAGACATATTAGTGTATTTTGGGACGACTGCGGGAGTAAAGAGGTCAAATTTTATCAGCTGAAATGCTTGGTTTGCCAGGGACAGCTTTTGTGTTGAGGGATCAAGGTTGGACTCACCTGTTAACTCGAATCTCTGCATCGGTTCCGCAATGATGTCTGGTCCCTTCCGTGTCTGGCTAGCATGTGACGGGATTGAGCCTAAGCTGAATGTATAAACGCACGAGCGTGAAACTTCCCGCAGACATGTCCGAAGCTGAAGTAAAAACTATTCCACTCGGCCTCTGGAGTGTGTATGTGCTCGTTAATAATGTCTGTGCAGAATGAGTGAAAGAATGGTCCACGATTTAATCAGGGAGAAGTACTCCGGCATTAAGCTAATGTGGGAAGCTCTCAACCACTCTCAAGATTGAGGTTTTATCTCGACTGATAATACTATTTTTTCCATGAGTTACAGACGTATTAAGAGCAAGCATGAGAGTTAGTAAGCTTGCGTTTGAGGAGCGACACATCATTTGCGCAGACGTATTCTGGAATCCTCGTGTTTATATCACGATGCACTGAATGTCCTATCTATTTAAAATGTACCTGTATAGACATAAATCAAGAATCTCAGAGAAGAACCATGTTTCACCGCGTGATCTAGGATTTAAAAAATAAAGACTAGGTAGACGCACCCTTTTCGTAAGGATGCCTAGTATGACCAATGACCAACGACCAATGACACTGGAATAGGACCCACAGCGTCGGCTTAACATAAGTGGCAAATCTCAGGAATGTTAAATATGCCCATGTCGTAATGCTAACAATAAGACTTACATAACACTTAGCTGTATTCTTAATTCTTATAGAAATTGTATGAATGGGGTAAATAAAGAAGGGTAGAGCGTCAACCTAGCCCTAAATTCCTATCAATTGTTTTCGGTAGGGTTAGAATTCGTTGGCAAGCTAGTAGGTTTCCCCAGACAAGTGTGCGGATTGCGAGATCGGATGGCTTGGCCTCACACCTGCCAATATGCTCGACATAATTTCTAGTTGACCTGACTAACTTTTAGCTGGACCCTTGAAGCTAAGGTGATATGCGTGTAGGGAAGTGAATAAAAATCCCCCTAGATTTGCTTCTTCCCTCGTTTTAACCTTTCCGCGACTAAATTAGACCACGCTACTCATGTTGTTGAGCGGTTGGATGCTCATTCTCGGAACGATTGGAATTCCCTGCGTAGGTTCCTTAATGAATCCCAGCACAGTTATGTGATCATCAACATTAGGACTGAATCAATGTGTATGGTTGTTATAAAAAGCCATGTCTAAAGCATTTATTGGAAAACAAGGACAAGAGAGAGACAGAGAGAGAGCCAGAGTAAGCTACACTTTATTTTGAAAGTAAAATATCACAAATTTCAGCAAAAATGTCATCCTTTCATTTTTAATAATGTTGGACATACACAACACCCGAAGATGGCCGAAGAGTGAGTATGTTGATATCTTGAAGAATCGTCCTTGAATGCGTCTCAAAATATCGATCAAATTGGACTTCGTTCAAAACGGTGCCAGCGTCGTGCGCTGATGATCTCATTTTTAAAGTTCAAATAATTTATAAGAGAATTCACATGCGAGTGGAGAGCAGAAGCGATGGCGGCTCAATTACAAAAGCGAACCGAGTCGTAATTTGAAGAAACACTTCTTCACGCACCGACATAAACCACCACCAGGAAATCTACCTCGATGAACTCCAATGCCCAAATCTGTGGGCTACTCAATTGCAGGCAACATATGTGCGCGTAGGGCGTTCAGCCCTACCCAGCCACTAAGTCACAGGGAGCATGCCTCAATGAGTTACACAGGTGATTATTCTGACAACCGTAACTAACCCATTTCTCGACCACTATCACACAGCTGAACGATATTGCTGTCCTCAACTGCGATTACCCTTTCCCTAATACAGATTTTCAGAGACTGGAACATGATGGCCTCAAAGTATGCGACTTCTAGAGGTGATTGTGGACATGAAGGGAAAAATGTTAACTCCAAAGTAGGTGCTCGTTTTCGGACACATAGGCGAAGCCCATGAGAGAATTTCCGAATGGCTAGATAGCGAGTAAGCTTCGGTAGTCAGAGGGGGTTAAAATCACGCAGCCGATCAAGCAGCCTGGACCCCAGTCACGAGAACGACTCGCCGATCAGGGGTCATAGGCCAGGGCCCGGATAATACGGTCTGAAATGTAGCCCTGTCGCCACAGCTCCCCTAAACGGTGACATGATGTCCCCCCCGCGATTGCTGTCATTGAAATGGGGCTGCGTTGGGTTTTTTTGGGTAAATGCAGATCTGCACAGTGCAGTATATGCCCGCATTTGTACTAATTAGTGTCCGCGTTAGAGCTGTCCCCACCGCAGCCCTAGTGTTTACGCCGCGGGATGAGCCGATAATCGCTCACATGCTCAGCTGTGTCACCGCTAGGGCTGTGACATCGCAGATCATCGTCGGGGTAGAAACTCAAATCGGCTAGTCCTAGAAGTGACTTCCGAATAGCTATCTGCTTAAATCAGGTGACGTAGACACCACGTTTGCGGCTACATTGAGTATCCATCGTGACGCCTAACCACACCAGCAATTCCCATCGGGATTTGCAATACGCTGGCATTGTTATTAGTAGCAGGCGGCGTCGTCATCAAAACAGTATGATTCCAGTCGAAATTAAAGTACAGCTGTGTCTCCTCTTGCAAGCATCGTTTTGGGTACCTGGATGGAGGTCAATGTGGACGCCAGTCTCCCTAATACTGGCACGATGTGCATTTTCGGCCATAAAACTGATCGATAGGCTACTAGAAACTTTGGTATAGATCAAATAAATCACAGTATTGTTAGTACCCAGAAGGAAAGCAGAAACTGTTGTCTTTGTCAACCTACAACAATGAAAATTATGTTCTCGTCGGTAAGCTTCAAATTTACCGAAGCGCATATTCTGTAGATGCGAATTTAGGTTCAGGTTGGTTCGGTGTAAGCTACGAGAGAACGCTGTGCACAACAGGTGGGCGATGGGGGATGGAAGTATTCCTGAACCAACTCCACGTCTAATTGAGCTGTGCGAATGTGTCGGCATTTTTGTCCTGGGCGGCATTGCACAATACACACGCAAAAGCCAAGCACCAGGGGTTGTGAATCTCCTTTTAAATTACCCACTAGCTGACATAGATGTCTCTTTGGTTACAATTCCAATAAGGTGACGTTGGTAATGAGTCGCTGATGCCCGCACAGCAGTCCTGGGCCCTTCACTCGGAAACCTTTCGAATAAGGGTAGTTGGCACGTCTTAAAAGGTTCAGAACTGGCTATACGCCAAATTCCGGATAAATAACGATCATAATTATGGTGAGGGTTGGGGTTCAGTTTCGGGTAAGGGTTAAGGTTAGAGTTGAGGTTTGGGTCGAAATTATGTAAAGGACTGCAGTAAGGCTAGGATTAAGATTGAGGCTATAGTTTAGTTCTATGTTACCGTTAGTGTTAGGGTTAAGACACGGGAATATTTACCCTTCCTGAAATTTACTTCAAGGCCACTTGCTTGAAATGGACGGGTCATTCTCATGCCCTTTCTCCTGACTAGGCGTCCATACCCTCGTGTACATTTAGGCATCAATGTTGATTGTTAATTACAAATCTTTTCCTAATTGAAGTTTGTCAATCTATGTGATCCATGTACTTTCAACAAACTATAACATTCGAATGCACAGCACGTTTCTTCAATCCATGTTGGTCCTCCCGATGTGATCCACTGTCCAACTTTTGAGCGTCTAACTCAGCAGACACCGGATTCTGCAGTTGTACATGCGGCCGGTGAGGCGTTTGTTTCACCAGACCCTGCTACATCATGCGTTGGGTTGAATTTGGTTGACGAATGCTCACCGATCGGCTACCGGACTCACTGATCCCAATCTTTCTTCAGTCCACGCCTAGAGACCCGCCAGCAGGCACACAGCGAATGGTACTATAGGCAGGTGAACATTGCCGAAAAAGATAAGGGAGAGTGGAAGGCCCATTGGTGGCCCATAAGTAGTCATTAACCAGATGATGGCTAATGAATGAGAAATGGCCATTTTTCATCGCCATTTCCCATTCATTAAACTGCTTCACCCTTAAAACTCCAATATATATTTAACCCGTATTACATGCTCTGTCTACGCAGCCAACCAGTCAACCAGGCATATAATGAAAGAACAAGGGCTGTCTTTAGAGAACTAGCTATCGTCAGGATTTTATATTAAATACTTAACGGAAATAGCAAGTGGTTAACAATACTATCTGTCCGTCGGGAGGGTTATTACATGTTCAGCGTTTCCTTGAACGCCATTGGCATCTGAGGTTTTTCTAGGCTCAGTGCATAAACTTTGGCATAAATTGACCAGCTCTACACATTCAGGGTTAAATTTAGGGTAAGGCGTATGTTTGAGGTTAAGGTCAGATTTGGGGTTACGGTCCTTATCATGTTTTCTGTAGGGTTTAGGTTAAGGGTAGGTCTGCTTTAAGATGGTTACTTGTTTCAACCAGAAGGTGAAAGAATGCTATGTACACCACATCAAAAACCATTCACTTGGAAACCTTTCTAAGAGCGGTTGTCGGCACGTATAAAAGTTCAGAACCGTCAGATGTTTCTGGTAGACTGCAAGGAATGTAGACAATTCTTTCAGCTGTGTGTGTTGGCAGTGCTGAAAATAACTGCCTGAAGTACTCTGCTCGGTCAGGGTGGTTTGTGTGACTGCCTATATGGGACACGCTAATAGGAACCGCCAGCAATACATGCGACTCTGAGCCAAATTCCGGACAAATAACGTTTAGAATTAAGGTGAGGGTTGGGGTTCATTTTTGGGTTAGGGTTAAGGTTGTAGCTGAGGTTAGGGTTAGGACTTCGAGACCACCTATTTTAAATAAACGGGTCGTTATCGATCCCTTTATCCTGACTAGGCGTCCATACAAGTCATCCTTTCCCCATGTGCATTCAGGCATCGATGTGGATTGTAATTATCAATCTTCTCCCCATTGAAGTTTGTCAATCTATGTGAAACATGTACTGTAAACAAACTATAACCTTTTATTCAGTCGAATGCATAGTATATTTCTTCCATCCATGTTGGTCCTACCGACGTGATCCACTGTCCACCTATTGAGCATCTAACTCAGCAGACGCTGGATTCTGCAGTTGTACATGCGGCCGGTGAGTCGTTTGTTTCACCAGAGCCTGCTCCATCGTGCGTCCATCAGTGTGCCCTACTGCAGAAGTCTGCCATAGTGCAGAGTTTGTGCCTGGTGATTGCAGTGTTTAGAGAGTAGACTTGTTGTCGTGCGGGATAGAAGGCCTTGTGGTGATGGACATAAATTGAAAGAGTAAGCGATCTCAAAACGGGCGTATGTATTTCGCTAAACTTTTGACAGCATGACGCATCCATTTGGGGTTGAGGGGCGAGTCGGGCACAGAGATCAGCATCAAACGGTCAAGTGATTAGTAGGGATCGCCTGTGAGGAGGAATAAGATTGTATAGAAAATTATAACTCAAGTTGAAAGGCTGGTGGATGTCGAGAAATCCTGGCTGAGATGCAGGTTGTAGGCTGATTTCTATGAAATTGCGTGGGACCTCAACTCAGGTAGCCTCATCGTTTAATATTACATGTTCAGCGTTTCCTTGAACGCCATTGACATCTGAGGTTTTTCTGGACTCAGTGCATAAAGTTTGGCATATGACCAGCCCTACACATTCAGGGTTAATTTTTAGGGTAAGGTATAAAGTTAGCCAAATTGCCTAGTAGACTAAGAGAAAGTTGGGTGGTGGTAAAGGAGAAACCTTCGATTAGCTAAGTTACGTTGTCTGCTTGTGCGGATGGTTATTTGTCTGCCAACACTCGTCTCAACCAGAAGGTAGAATATGCCATGAACACCACATGCAAGGGAGTACGTCCATACTCAGCCGCATTATAATGAATGGAACTAGTGACGCTGCCAGTGCAATGATTTAGTGTTTCTCTGGTGAAATAGCGAAATATTGGCTGGGCGTAGGTAGTTGAAAGATCCATTGATTTCAACATGTACGGTGGATAAATGGTATGTTGATGAGGATGAAACGTCTCATATTCACTTGTATTTGCACGTCGTGATGTTCGAATTTCGTTCGGATGCTGCAACGTAAATTTTTCCTTCGGAGGGTACAGCGAAAACCACTGTAACACCATTACGCCTCACGTGCCGTCATAACAACTCTATGGCATAAATCGGACACCAATCAGTCACCTAATTAAAAGTGAAAGTGAAACTGGACTGTACAGAAGCTTTTGAAAAGTCAGAAAGCTTTTTCCTCAGGTGAACGTCAGAGCTGGTAACTCAGCCACTGCCTAAATCCATTTATTGAATACCACATCAATAGATCACTTACATAAATCCTTTGACCCACATGCGAAGAACTCTGTGGGATTCGAGCCCACAACAGCCAACGCTCTAGCCAACTAAGCTGCGAGGCCCTACCGGTAGCCATTTAAAGCACGCGGCCCTATATCTCAATGAGCAGTTCTACACATATCGTACGTACATCTGCAGATTTAGGCCGAATCTACTAGCTTTATGGCATGATTCGCCAGGCTATATGGATAGGTCAAATGCACGATTTTGGCTAATGTTCTCCATTGCACATTAGAATGTATTGCTACTTTCTGTAGTTATTATCCTTTCGCAATAGTAGGAAGGAAAATATTCACAAGTATACTGTACAAAACGCAAAATGTTTGTTCTGTGGCACTGTAAAGTAGAAGGGCCGGCATGCAGATTGCAGGCGGATTTCTATGAAATAACTTGGGACCTAAACGCAAGCGGCCCCATCGTTTGATATGCGCAAACACACCGCTCCTCATTCACCGGAGGCAGCGGCAGTGAACGCTATGCAGTCCTCCGCCACGCCTGAGGTGATCGGCATCCGACAAAGTGGATTGGTGCGCAGATGTCGGATGCGATTTCATCACAACCGATGAGGGATTTGCGCTGGGAGACGGAAATAAAACTTAATCCTCTCTGTTCAATCGCTCAGTGCATAAACTTTGGCATAAATCGACCAACTGTACACATTCGGGGTTAAATTTATGGTTAGGCTTAAGTTTGCGGTTAAGTGCAGAATTGGGGTTAGGTTCATGCTTAGGCTAAGAGTTAAGGTCATTATCATGTTGTCTGTAAGGTGGTTTAGGGTTAGGGTATGTCTAGTGTTAAGATTAAAGTTAGAGTCTGGTTTTACGTTTGGGTAAGTGTTTGCGGATCCCTATTCCCGTGACCCTGTTTAGGTGAACATACAAGGCGTCCCTACCAACCGACTCTATAAATTTCTTTTCACAGGCCCTCAGGGAACTGAATAAAATACCCATGGAGTTGGTTTGTTCCTGGTCTTAAATTTTTCTCGACTAAATTGGATCACGCATTTCAGAGCAAAATCAATGTGTATGGTTGTCAATAAAAGCCATGTCTAACGCATTTATTCGAAAAAAGGACATGCCTTCATGTGCAGAAACATTCGGCACCGTTAACTTTTACCTATAAGCGACATTAACCACTACCAGGAAATCTACCTCGATTAACTCCAATACCCAAATCTGTGGTCTACTCACTTGCAGGCGAAATATGTGCGCGTAGTTCGTCCAACCCTACCCAGCCACCAGGTCACATGGAGCATGCCTCAATAGGTGATTATTCTGACCACCGCAACTAACCAATTTCTCGATCATTATCACACAGTTGAATGATATTGCTGTCTTCGCCTGCGATCACCCCTTTTCCCAATGCAGATATGCAGAGACTGGAACAGGATGGCTTCAAAGTGTGTGACTTCTACAGGTGATTGTGGAAAAATGGGCCCGAGTCACGTGAACGTCTTGACGATCAGGGGTCATAGGCCAGGGCCCGGATAATACGGTCTGAAATGTATCGACGCCGCAACAGCTCCCGTGAACGGTGGCATTATGTCCCCCCATGATTGCTGTCGTTGCTGGGTTGGGGGTTTTTGAGCTAATACAGATTTGTGCAAATGCGGGCAGTGCAGTTAATGCCCGCGTTTGTACTAATTAGTGTCCCCGTCACAGCTGTCAGCACCCCAACCCTAGCGCTTACGTTTCAGGATGAGTCGATAATCGCTCAGATTCTCAACTGTGTCACCGCTAGGGGCAAGACATTTGCAATGAGAGAATGTCTCCTCATGCAATCATCGTCTTGGGTTCCTGGATGGAGGTCAATATGGACGCCAGTCTCCCTAATACCGGCACGATGTGCGTTTTCGGCCATAAAACTGATCGATAGGCTACCGGAAACTTTAGTATAGCTCGTATAAACCGCAGTATGGTTATGGTACCAGATGGAACGTGAAAATTGTGGGCTTTGACAACCTGCACAAAAAAATTTATGTTCTCGTCTGTAAGCTTCAAATTGACCGAATCGCTTATTCTGTAGATGCGAGAGAACGCTGGGTACAACAGGTGGGCAATGGGGAATGGAAATATTCCTAAACCTACTCCACGTCTAATTCAGCTCTGTGAATGTGTTTGCGTTTTTTTCCTGGGCTGCATTGCACAATACACACGCAGAAGCCAAGCACCAGGGATTGTGAATCTCCTTCTAAATTACCCACTAGCTGACATTGATCTCCCTTTGGTAAGGATTCCAATAAGGTGACGTTCGTAAAGCGTCACTGATGCCCGCCCAGCAGTCCTAGGCCATGTACTTGGAAACATTTATAATAACGGTTTTCGGCACGTCTTAAAAGGTTCAGAACTGTTAGATGTTTCTGGTAGACTGCAAGGAAAGTAGACAATCATCTGGGGGTGTAGGCAGTGCAGAAAATAACTGCCTGAAGTACTCTGCTCAGTCAGGATGGCTTGTGTGACTGCCTAAACAGGACACGTTAATAGAAACAGCCAACGGTACATGCGACTATGCGCCAAATTCCGTAGAAATAACGTTCAGAATTACGGTGAGGGTTGGAGTTAAGTTTCAGTTTAGGTACAAGTTGAGATTAGGTTCGGAATTATGTAAAGGACAACGGTAAGGCAAGGATTAAGATTGAGGCTATATTTTACTTTTATGCTAGCGTTAGTGTTACGGTTAAGACACAGGAATATGTACCCTTCCTGAAATTTACTTATCCACTTTCTTTGAATAGATGGGTCCTTCTCATTCCCTTTCTCCTGACTAGGAGTCCATACAAGTCATCCTTTCCCCGTGTGCATTCAGGCATCGATTCGGATTATTAATTACCAATCTTCTTCTTATTGAGGTTTGTCAATCTATGTGAACCATGTACTTTAAACAACCTATAACCTTTTATTCAGTCAAATGCACAGTACGTTTCTTCCATCCATGCCGTCCTGAAGCACCGACCATTGTCGTGGTCATATGCCGTCTGTAAGGTTTCGTTCATTGCATTGGAAATAACTCACATTTTGGGTCACCATTTTCCTCTAAATGACACAATAAGTAACTAATAACTGTTGCAAATCACCGCTAAACAAGTGGTCGAACAATTCCTACAAAAAGCCGCAATTCGATTGAGTTCACTGTAAGCAAACCACATTACACATTTAGTTTCTCCATTTACTGCGGACCGCACTGCTGCTTACCGCTCTTGGTAGATAACCTTCACAAACTTTCCGTCTGCAAGCATTCTTTTGAACATACAGAATGAGAAGTGATCTGATCGATTTTGAAGTACCATGCCCAGCCTTCCGTAGGTTACACACGCGCTTATATCGGCCGAGGCATGCAGTCTATGTTGCCTACACTTTCGCCTCTACCAGCTCCACGAAACTGATGCCTTTGAAAACTATTAACCACATCCTACTACGCTTCTGATGTTATTCCTATAATATTTGTGAAGGGGATTCGGTGAATAAGGTCAAAATGACGTAAAGATGTAAAAAGAACATATGTTTTTGTCTGAAGGGAGTACCAGTATCCTGCTTCGACCAAGCCCACTTGCGAGTTCATAGTAGGCGAGAAAGGCTCTGATGATCCGCTAGCTGCTAGGCAAATTTACTAATTGACAATAGGGCGTAAGTGCCGTTGGACCTCGTCGGAGACTAGAGCATACGAACCGAGTGATTATTCGAAGGAAACCCAGGAAAAATATGCCAGTTATGCAATCCTCCTGCATTCAGTTCAACTGGTGCAAACCAGAACGGCAGTTGAACGTCCTACAGTGTGGAGGAAGCACTGGAGACCTGCGCGGGAATTAGGTTCTAGTAAGGTAGACTTCAGCGCGATGTTACATCTGCCAAAGAATAAGATCGACATACAATGAGATGTACTGCAAATGGGAAGTACGGGATCATGGTTCGAGCACCGCTAAGATGAACAGTAATAGAGCGCTTTGAGCGTACTTCATGCCTATTGGGACCTTAGGAATTTCTGATCTGCTGAGTTACTGGACTATAGCATCAATAACGATGCCTCTTATGCCCCAGTCAGAATGGTTTGGAAAAATTCAACCAAGGCGACATCGGACTGTCAGATATTCTTATTCTAGATATAATTACGGACGGTTGAATTCGCGTTGAAGAGCGTTCACGCAGTGGTATGTGCGGAGTGGACTTCGGTTCCATGATATAGCTTGCTGACGCTGATCTCTTGTTGTATGGTAGTTGCATGAGAGGGCGTTAATTGCAGCTGTGAGGGCGGGAGTGTTAATATGAGCAGACATGCCTTCGAAAATGCCGTAATGCAAGACTGCATAGCATAACCGGGGATGCAGTTGTGCAGGCCGTAGCGACAAACACGGAATTCCGATTCGTTACATGCCAGGGAGATGAACAGTATCACATTTGAGGTTGCTTCTTGATTCGCGAGATTTTGTCAGGTATTCCAGTGATTGAGGACATTCTCCGATATGCTATCAGTTAGATCAGAGGTCGGCAAACTCCGGCCTTTAGGCCAGGTACGGCCTAGTTAGTATTCCAGTCTGACCTAACGCCCCCTTAGTTAGTTATTGTTGGCTCCGGCCTAATTGAATCAGGGCAACCATGTCCATTTCCCGCACCTCGCCCAGTGTGATGCAGCCCTCGTTGACACCAAAGCATGCATCAGTGTGCTGTGAACCCTGAGGAATGAATTTTCCTCGCGCTTCACTGATGGGCGTTATCATTCGCAAGAGTTTAAGATTGTCAGCACTACTTTTGACTTTCCCTATGACGACGCCCCCTCTGATGTGCGATTGGATTTGATTGAGCTGCAGGCTTCGGACGTTCTCTTGTCCATGTTTACTTCTTGCACTACTCTCATTGACTTCTACCGTCAGCTTCCACATGCTCAGTTTCCAAATTTGTTAGCCCTGCCACGCGTGTGATCGCGAGGTTTGGCAGCACTTATTCGTGCGAGCAGTTGTTCTCCAAAATGAAGTTTTGTAAGAACAAGCTGCGCTCTCAGCTCACTGACAATCGCCTTAATGACATTCTGTTGCTGAACTCCTCATCATTAGAACCTGATATTTCATCTGTCTCTAAGAGCATGCAACATCATGTTTCCCAGTGATCGTACTGTATTTTAAATAATAAACGTTTCCTTGGACACCTTGGTTCTTCTGGCCTAGTGTGCCTTCTTGACCTCGTGAAATGGCCTATTATTCCGATAATTTTGCCGAGCCCTGAGTTAGAGGTTGGTCAAATCAAGACTAGAGTGCAGAGCCATCTGGTCAAATTGAGTGTGGTAGCTGTAGCGCAAGACCGAAAACTTATCCACGCGCAAGTCACCGTCCGTGCATCACCCTGCTGTGGAGCATACGGGGGATATCGTCGAACTTTGACGGTCGAAATGTCGAGATGTATTGTGTGGTGGCACAAACAGATCAATTTATTCTATTTGGTGAAAATACAAGGCCAAATGGTAGGCACCCTCTGAATGGAGCAATGGAGATCAGCTGTTTGGAAGCTCATATAGAAATGTGCATTATACAGTATTTTCGTAGAAATTCATTCGTCCTTCTGGCAAAATGCACACTGCACCAACCAAACTGCATCATAATCCCCAAAAGTCGCCTGATATTTTAACCAACGCAGAATTTATTTCGCTTACCTTCCACATGGGCTCATGTCGAAATTGTAGGTGGAAGAGAATGTATTGAGCTGTGCTGTACTATTTCGCATCAAAAGTCTAAATTTTAATGACAAAGAGCTCAAACCCTTCTATATATAGAAGCGTATTTAAACTCATACACAAGAAAATAAATCTGAAGTAGTCCTTCTCAAGTTCTCGGGCAAGTAACCGTTCTTTGTTTAAAGTGATTGAACCACGAAAGAATTAATGGGCAAAACGCGTACGATATCAGCTAAATACTCGGAGCACTTAATCCGCAAGTAAGCTAATCGCTCAATACTAGAGGTTTATTAACCGTAATAAAGCAAAGCCGACCGTGGGGAGGAACAAGGCCATTTAGATGCTTGAGCAGGAAGTTAGTTCGAAAGCAATTTGTGCGCTCAGAGGTTGGCCAGGCGGTTTCCTAAATTGCCCTATCATATCACACGTTGACAGCGAGCTTGAGAAGTCATTGGATCGTCAGACCACGTCATCCAATCACAGCATGGGACCTGGGCCTCGCAAATCGCCCAGTATAGTATAAATAAAAGTTATTGCCACCATCTAACAATGACCTCATCAAGATGAAGCTGCAGATCTGTCTCCTTCTCCTGACAGCCATCGTCTTGGGAACCTGCATGGAGGCGAGTGAGGACACTACTACCGGTCCTGATTCCACGGAGGAGGAGTCACTTGATGCCGCCGCCTGGGACCCCAATATGCACGGCAAGCCTGAACACCAGTGGCCGATGGGTGGCGCCGCCTGGAACGAGAAGAGGCAGGGCCAAAATAAGTGGCGCAAACCGCAATCTGATGACTGGTATTAGTGAGGCTGCTTGTGCAACTTGTCATAAATGAAATCCCTTCATCTTTATTCCGTGTTATTTTTGTACTGGTTTAGGGGTAGGACTGTTTGTTGGGACGAGATATGACGTGGTTTGCTGGTTCAACGTAGAAATATCGGGCTAGGATGTTAAGTAGGCTTAAATATTCAAATTGGATCGAAATAAACTGTACACCGAGGAACGGCGAAATGCCGCACATAAGCTTCTATTTATGCGTCGTAGTATAAAGGTAGCCAAATTGGCTAGTTGACACAATAAGTAACTAGTAACTGTTGCAAATCACCGCTATCGAAGTGGTCGATCATTTCCTACAAAAAAGACTCAATTTGGTTGAGTGCGCTGTAGTCAAAACACATGAAACATTTAGCTTTTCCATTTTAATGTAATTTTGGAAAAAAAAATTCAGAGAGACCTAATCGAGCGAATAGCAGGGGGAGTCCCCGGTCACAGAGGTTTTTTTCAACCGGACTACCCTGTACAAGAGAGAATGAAATGGAGGGCGCTAAAAAGCGGAATTTGAGAACTTGAAAGAACAGGGAAAGTAGGGACTGGTAAGAAGGATCGGAGTGATTGTTCGAGTACATAAATCCTTCTGTGCAGGATGCCCGTCATTCTGACAAAAGTCTCACTGTCGGGCAACTAATCCAATGCAACAATCTACACAAAATCCAGTTCTATTGCGGAAATATGCAAAGCCTCTTGAATGTGGACACATCCTGTGCGAATGTCGGTCCAGCTGCCTCAAATGAAGAAGGCACCGACATAGCCGGCTTAAAACACTCAAAAAAACTAAAATATTTATATACCAATGTCCAAAGCCTACTCCCTAAATTAAATGAGCTTTAGATACACGTGTGCCAAACTTCACCAGATATCATCTCCATAACTGAAATGGTGCTGGCCTGCTCGTGTCAGGAAATAAGACAATCTTCGCATGCGAAACTGAAGCCATCTGGCTCACCATCAGAACACCGGGGTCCAAAGCACGGTCTACCGACCACCGAGAAACGATCGGCAGTCAGACAGTAGATCTGATAGATGATTTAGAATCGTTTGCTAGTCCATCCGAAGTTATGATTATGGGGCGACTTTAATGCTCCGAACATCGATTGGAATCTGAGCTCGGCACCAGGCTCGGAATTAAACTTCGATCGCCGCCTCCTAGAAGCTATACACAAACGCTTCTTAACGCAACACGTCCTGTCTCTGACCAGAATATGCGAGGGGCAACAAGCTAATTGTTTGGAGCTTGTATTGACAAAGGCGCCTGAAAGCGAAGATGTTTTGAACTGTCTATGCCCACTGGGCAAAAGTGATCACGTAGTCCTACAATGGGAATATTCACTCTTCTCTGTCCCCGAGCGAAGCATCACAGTCATCACGATCTAACTTCATGCTCAAGCATCTAAATAGCCTTGTTCCTCCCCACGGTCGGCTTTGCTTAATTACGGGTATTAAACCTCTAGTATTTAGCGATTATCTTACTACCAGATAAAGTGCTCCGAGTATTCAGCTGATATCGTACGCATTTTGCCCATTAAACCTTTCGTGGTTCCATCACTTTAAACAAAGAACGGTTACTTGCCCGAGGACTTGAGAAGGACTACTTCAGATCTATTTTCTTGTGTATGAGTTTAAATACGCTTCTATATATAGAAGGGTTTGAGCTCTTTGTCATTACAATTTAGACTTTTGATGCGAAATAGTACAGCACAGCTCAATACATTCTCTTCCACCTACAATTTCGACATAAGCCCATGTGGAAGGTAAGCGAAATAAATTCTGCGTTGGTTAAAATATCAGGCGACTTTTGGGGATTATGATGCAGTTTGGTTGGTGCAGTGTGCATTTTGCCAGAAGGACGAATGAATTTATACGAAAATACTGTATAGTTAGATCGAAAGCAATTTGTGCGCTCAGAGGTTGGTCAGGTGGATTCCTAAATTGCCCAATCATATCACACGTTGACAGCGAGCTTGAGAAGTCATTGGGTCGTCAGACTACGTCATCCAATCAGAGCATGGGCCTCGCAAATCGCCCAGTATAGTATAAATAGAGGGTGTTGCCACCATCTAAGCATGACCTCCTCGAGATGAATGCAGATTTGTCTCCTTCTCCTTACAGCCATCGTCTTGGGAACCTGCATGGAGGCGAGTGCTGACACTACTGCCGGTCCTGCTACCACGGAGAAGGAGCCGCTGGATGCCGCCGCCTGGGACCCCAATATGCACGGCAAGCCTAAGCACCAGTGGCCGATGGGTGGCGCCGCCTGGAACGAGAAGGGACAGGGACAACATAAGTGGCGCAAACCGCAATATGATGATTGGTATTAGTGAGGCTGCTTGTTTAACTTGTCATAAATGAAATCCCTTCATCTTTATTCCGTGTTATTTTTGTACTGGTTTAGGGGTAGGACTGTTTGTTGGGACGAGATATGACGTGGTTTGCTGGTTCAACGTAGAAATATCGCGCTAGGATGTTAAGTAGGCTGAAATATTCAATTGGATCGAAATAAACTGTACACCGAGGAACGGCGAATGCCGCACATAAGCTTCTATTTATGCGTCGTAGTATTAAGGTAGCCAAATTGACTAGTTGACTGAGAGAAAGCTGGGTGGATGTAAAGGAGAAATATTTGATGAGCTAAGTAACCTTGTCTACTTGTGTGGATGGTTACTTGTCTGCCAACACTCATCTCAACCAGAACGTATAATATGCTATGTACACCACATGCAACTCGTTTTTGACCACCGCCAATCACAGTTCAGCGGGCTACTATAAATGGACTGTTTCTTGTTACCTACGGTATTACTCCAAACGAGATCAAAATGCAGCTCAGTCTCCTTTTCCTTACGTCAGTCTTATTGGCCACCTGGATGCAGGTCAGTGAGGGAGCCATTCTGCCTGCTACCGAAACGCCGACACCGCTGGGTGCCGAGCACCATGACCATGGCTACCACTACGGCTACCACCCCTATTATCATCCATACCATTATCAGCCATACTATGGTTACGGTGGCCATTATTATAAAAGTTATGGTGGTCTGTTTTGCCTTGTTATGATCTCTTTGTTATTTTTTAAACAATGAGTATAATTTTATCGTGCATGTCTTTCATTTGTAGTCTTTCGTGGTTTCAGATATATGTGTGTGACCTGTGGCGGTTCAAGTTTAATCAGCTTCATCTGTTGGAGAATATTCGGTGGCAAAAAGTGGGAATAAAAAGTATAGAATATAACGATGGGTGGTTAAATTAGCTATAGTATTCAACGGCATTGACTAAGAAATCTTGTAAGATGGTCATACACAGAAGTTGGGCTCCTATTTTCACCCTTTCTCTAGCGAATATGTCAAATTGTTCTCCTTGGCTTGTCTGTGACGCTGATCTCGTTGCTGCTTACAACTTTTTCGACGGACTCCCAAACGAGCACGAAATCTCAGAATACTAAAAACATGGTTATGATACCCAAACGTAATCATTTGATACCTCCATGTAGAAAGCCTACGTGTGGAAAGAGTGCTCTAGCTATCATTATCCGTATCTTCTGATCAATTTCTAAGCCCTGTTTTCTTAAATTTTAAACGAAGCTTCGGTGCTCATCTTTTGATACCGTCCAGATAAGTATAGCAGATGCAGACTCACAATGAAGTACTCAAAATGTGAAGAAGGTAGTCGGTGCTTGATTTTTGACAATGTGAATGTCCAAAACAGGAGTACGCCTACGGTAGCTGCAGTGCAAATCTACTCACACTATAATCCGGCACATGTCACCGTCCATGCACTCCCCGGCTGTGGTGCATACGGTGGACATTGTCAAACTTGGACGTTCGAACTGACGTGTATGTGTGTGTGTCCCCTAACCTGGCCGCGTGCTAGATGCGCTGGACCAAAACAGGGGTCAACTCATGGTACGCCAGGTGTTATTTGGGATATGGTCCAATAATATTTGCCAAAAATGGAGGTGACGCGTGCCCAAGTTTGTCAGACGTAAGTGACGGTTCATGCCGCAGCCCGTTCCCCCACTCCGTGGGAGACTGTTACTCCACGACCGAACCCCCTAACGGTCTCCTTGAATTTGTCTTGACACCGGCTTCGGGCCGGTTAGATAAGAGAGATTGAGGTAGATGTCGTGCAAGCCTAATATCACTGGTACTGGTATGAAGAGTTCGTTCACCGATCTGGTCACATTATGGAACATGCTCTTCCATTTGCGCTTAGAATCTCAACCAGTATCCATTGCAGGCAGTCACAAAGCAATCTGTGATAATTCAAAATACGTTTGGCAGATTTTAATAACTTATTTGGCAAAATTGTGAAAAATTTGGTGTCCCCTGTGGAATCGGAACTCACAACAGCAAGAGACCGCAGAGTTCTTCGCAATTTGGGTCAAACGAATTATTCAAATATACTAAGCCCCCGTGTTAATTAAACTTGCCTGGTGGATTCAAGATTGATTGCTTATTAAATCCTGCTTGGGCATTCAGCTAATTGTATAAGAATTGGTGGATTCCACACGTCGCAGTAGGCTCAGCGGGTAACTTAACCAAGTGTGATTTAAGCCACGGCTCCCAGTCAGACCTCGTATCTAAAATGGTTACAACGTTGGGTATACTAGGGCTTTCGAATACCACCGAGGCGGCCGCGTTTTTCAAAATTGGGTCAAGTGAATTCAAATGAAATGCAGGTAGGGTAATTGGTATTAGCATTGCTATTTCGGCTTATCTGCCGTCGTCAGCCCACAAAACCCGGAATAATTGGTCATTGATAGTTTTCGAGTGCAAACCATGAGATCGTCGTCCGGTCGATAGCAAGCGGGTACTTCAAATAAGGGGTTGAAGCATGCCTGGGCACTGACGGTTAATGAGCCAGATATAGCCCTGGTCTGGGGCCCTCATGTCAACCGGCTTGCAGTAGGGGCGGTGAGTCGTAACTGCCAGCCCTCGCTTCCTGAGTAATTTTCAGCTGCAACGGCATTGTGGAGGAGGGGGCAAAGGTCAGAGGACGATGGGGGTGACTCCTGCTGATCGCTGTGCTTTTACAACCCGTATTTGCACAGGTGCTAATTGTCACCACATTTGGCATGTTGACCCCGTCGGTGTATCCCTAAGATTGGTGGGAGCTTCACGAAAAGAATTCTGAACACCAGGCCTACAGCGCCAACCTGATAGAGCATACCTGAGGAATTCATTGGCGCATTCACACATGCGTCACTATATTTATCTGCCATTCTCTACGAAATCAATTCCTCGGAAATAACTATGCCGGTCCATTGTTTGTAGTAAAAGCGGCAAAGAAACAAGCAACAGTTATAGGAGACACGGACCAATCAAACACCAATGGCACCAGTACGGAGGTAACTGCGCAGGGCCCTGTATGCCGGCGCCAGGTCGATGCAGTAAGAGTTCAAAAGCTAAGATGAATAAAGTCCGTATTCCGGTGAGTGACAAAACTTCTTGTTTACTTATACAAACACACCTAGAATGCGAACACTCGCCCCTATTCGTGGCAACTAACAGGCACACATACTGTGTTGACATTGTCTACAACCGGAAGGTATTCTGACCACCATCTTCAACGAAAAATACGTTAGGTTAGCCTTTTGAGGGCGAACAAAAGATATGAGCAACTCCACATTTACACCGGTCCTCATTTCCTCCTTCATTTTTATGTTGGTAGTGTCAACCCGCGTCGATTTATCGTTCACGTGTCTTTACCAGATCGCAGGTTCTAGAAAAGGAATGCCAACACGCCAGTAGGCGGGGGGAACGGGCTCAGCGGATCCCTCACAGCGATTATTAATAATTATAAATAAAAAAATAATGCGATTTGGACTGGGATTGCTTTCTAGCGTTATTTTTCTTCAACAGCTATAAAATTCGAGTTTTATCGGCTTATGAGCGTTTTCAAATCCAAAGCTCTAGCACTGAGCCATGAGATCATCTTCTAACCAGAAGCGATCAGGTAATCCAATCACAGCTTTGAAACATGACTGGGTGGCGATGAGTAGTGAGCCAGAAATAACCCTTACAGACTTTCATCTTTATGGGTGTATATTCCAGAAAGTCTAGCTTCATCTACAATGACGAAAAGACGGAAAGTTGAGTTTATGATAGTTTAGGTATGTCCGTCTTCAAGCCAGCCAGGGAAAGGCGACGGTTTAAACCGAGAAAGCGATCTTCAGAACGAAAATATTGTCATTGGCATTGGACACGTCAGCCGTTACTGGGGTAGAGGGCAGAATGGTCAATTTCAGCGTCTGGGGTCACTCTTCTCAACCGGCTTGCAGGGGGACGGAGGGACGTCACTCGATATCTGCCATCCCTCGCTTCCTGAGGGGATTTTCAGCTACAACGGCATTGTGGACGGGGGACGAGCTTTAGAGGACGATGGGGTAACTCTTGCCGATCGCTGTGTCTTTATAAGCAGCATTTGCACAGGTGCTAATAGTCGCCGCATTTGCCCTGTTGACCCTAATCCATTGCAGGGATCTGTCGCCCCTTAGATTGGCGGGAGCTTTACGAAAATAATTCTGGACACCAGACCTCTAGCGCCAACCCGATCGATCAGTCAGCCCCTTGCCCAGAGGTTTAGGAATACTTGAGGACGAACGTGTTTCAGACTGTATTGGCGCATTCGCTCATGCGTCCTTGACGTTGCCTGTCTTTCACTGCGAAATAATTTTTTCGGACAGAACTATACCGAACTTCATAAGAGATTTCTCAGTTTCGTAGAGGCTGCGTGGCGTTATGCTCTGTCGCAGGATTCTCCGTTCAGGTCGGTGAGCAGTCGTGCAATGCAGACAAAGTCATCGAAACCACTGACTACTGAAATTGGTTTCTAGCCGCATTACAAGTCCCAGTACCAGTCGCAGTACAAGCCCCAATACCAGCCGAAGTGCAAGCCCCAGTACCAGCCACAACGGGACCACAAAGAATTGGGCAAGCCACAGAACGATGGCTCAAAGGACAATTGAATAAGTCGTCAGCAATATCCCTATTGGGCATTCATATGATATTCCGGTCACCAAGAACTAATAGAATTATAAAGATTTGTCTTATGAACATGATTTCATTTTCTGCCCGTTTGAAGAGGGTTGGGTGAGTCAGTCAGAATATGCAAATCGTAGCCTCGGATGCCCGGATGCTCCGTCGGCTAGAGGCCGATCAATGAATATTAGTAATCGTTTTGAAAAACCAAGCGAGTAGGAAATCATCTATGTACGAGTGGTTAAGGCTTAACTGAAATAGCAAGTGGTTAACTATACCTTCTGTCCGTTGCGGGAGGGTTATTACATGTTCAGCGTTTCCTTGAACGCCATTGACATCTGAGGTTTTTCTGGGCTCAGTGCATAAACTTTGGCATAAATCGACCAGCTCTAAACATTCAGGGTTAAATTTAGGGTGAGGCATAAGTTTGAGGTTTTATCTTAACTGCTAAACGTTCTATTTTTCCATTAGTTACAGACGTATTAAGAGCCAGCATTACAGTGAATAACCAAGATTTGGAGGAGTAACCTATCATTTTCACAGTCGTATTCTTTAATCATCATGGGCATATCATGATGTACTGCATTTCCTATCTATTTCGAATGTACCTGTCAATAATGATTTCTAGTCATCTTTCTTCCGTGTTATTTTGACAATGATTTCGCTTTCCTCTAGGGAAATGTAGAAAAATTCGCTGGCTGACGGCTTGAAAAGGGCGTTGGGATAAGAAACCCTGCAGCTTTATTTCAGAAGAGTTTGCTTCTTCAATAAAGCACCTCAGTCAGAATGGTTTGTGTGACTGCCTTAACAGGACACGTGAATATGAACCGCCAGCAATGCATGTGGCTTTGCGCTAAATTCCGGAGAATTAACGTTTAGAATTAAGGTGAGGTTTGGGGTTGAGTTAAGGGTTAGGCTTGAGGTCAGAGATTAGGTAAGGTTCGGAATTAGCTAAAGGCCTACGGTAACGCTAGGATTAAGATTGAGGCTATAGTTTACTTCTATGCTAGCGTGCGTGTTTGTGCTATGTACCCTTCCTGAAATTTACTTCAAGGCCACCTACTTTAAATAGACCGGTCGTTCGCATTCCCTTTATCCTGACTAGGCGTCCATAAAAGTCATCCCTTCCCCGTGTGCATTCAGGTATCGATGCGGATCGTACTTACCAATCTTATCCCAATTTAAGTTTGTCAATCTATGCGGAACCATTTACTCACTCGAGATACACAGTACGTCTCTTCCATCCATTCCGTCCCGAAGCATCGACGAGTGTCGTGGTCGTATGCCGTCTGTAACGTTTTCGTCCATTGCATTGGAAATAACTCATTCGAAATACACTTGCATAACCATGAATTATTTTGCCTGAATCTAGAATGCATGTGAGAGGGTCACTCCCTCGACCCACCTTGAACAAAAATAATGTTGGTCCTCCCGACGTGCTCCACTGTCCAACTATTGAGCCTCTTACTCATCAGACACTGGATTCTGCAGTTGTACATGCTCCATCATGCGTCCATCAGTGTTCCCTACTTCAGAAGTCTGCCATCATGAAGAGTTTGTGACTGGATAGAGTGATTGCAGTGTATAGACAGCAGACTTGTGGCTGTACGGGATAGAAGGCCTTGAGGTGACGGACATAAATTGAGAGTTTATGTGATCTCAAGGCGGGCGTTTGTATTTCGCAAAAGTTTAGACAGCATGAGGCTCCCATTTTCGGTGTTGAGGTGGATTTATGCGGTTGTTCAGTTACCAGCTCTGACCAGCGTAATTAGACGTTGTCTTTACGGCCTTTAGGCCAGATACGGCCTAGTAAGTATTCCAGTCCGACCTAACGCCCCCTTAGTTAGTTATTTTTTTATACGGCCTAATTGAATCAGGGCCTCATGTCCATTTCCCGCACCTCGCCCAGTGTGATTCAGCCCTCGTTGACACCAATGCATACATCAGTGTGCTGGTGTGGTGGTGTGGTGGTACGCCCACGGGTGGTTCCGCCACGCCAGCCACCAGCGCCCTCTCCCATCTCCGGTCTTCTTGACTCTGTCAGGACCCCGGGCTCAGGTGGGGAAGGAGGAGAGTGTGCAGTAGATGCAGCGCATGTCTACTATCATTTTAAACTAAATCACGCGCATGTCACCGTCCCTGCACCACCCTTCCGTGGAGCATACGGTGGACCTTGTCGTAAAATACGGTCGAACTTTCGTATATGCTCGTTAATAATGGCTATGCAAATTGAGTGAAAGAATGATGCGCGATTCAATCAGGGAGTACTACTCCAGCATTAAGCTAATGTGGAAATTTCTCAACCACTGTCAAGGTTGAGGTTTTATCTCAACCACTATACGTACTATTTTTCCATTAGTTACAGACGTATTAAGAGCAAGCATTACAGTGAATAACCTAGATTTGAAGGAGTTACATATCCTTTTCACAGATGTATTCTTTAATCCTCATGTGCATATCATAATGTACTGAATTTCCTATCTATTTCAAATGTACCTGTATAGACATAAATCAAGAATGACAGAGAACAGCCAAGAAAATAATGACATAGGTGAAATGGGAGAAGCTGAAATTCTTGACATGCCAGAGGCAAATATTTTGTTGAGGTGTGGAGGATAGACTTACCTTTTCACTGGAACCTCTGACACGTTTCCGCAATGATTTCTGGTACCGTCTCTGTCGGACTAGCGTGTCCCGGGATAGCACATTTACTGAATGCATATACCTTCGAGCGCGGAAGTTCACTTTGATGTCTCGAGAACCAACACAGTTCACAGGCTATTTACACGCTTTGAAGATACTTTAGTTCGAACTTAGGTTGCGCGCCCAGAGGTCAGCCAGGCATCAACTTCCCATTACGTCTCACTCATGGACGAGACATGTTAGTGTATGTTGGGGTGACTGCGGTAGTAAAGAGGTCAAATTTTAGTAGCTGAAATGCTTGGTTTGTCAGGGACAGCTTTGTGCTGAGGGATCAAGGTTAGACTCACCTGTCAACTCGAATCTCTGCATCGGTTTCGCAATGATGGCTGGTCCCTTCCGTGTCGGGCTAGCATGTCCCGGGATAGAGTCTACACTGTATGCATATAGTCACGAGCGTGGAAGTTCATGTAAATTATTCAACGCTGACTTGCGTGTTCTTTCAGCCAACCTAAGGAAGTTGCATGGTCGTCAATAATCTTTATACAGGTTGAGTGGTGGCCCGGGGCGTCATTTAGCATCTCTGACATTGAGCTCAATTAGGAAACTCACACATACTGCCATGGATAGTTAATTATAGTGCTCGATAAAGGTGATGTTTGAACATGAGTTTCTGACGTGATAAGAGCAAACTTGACAGTAAGTAACCTACCGTTGGGAGAGAGGCATATTTTTTTCACAGTCACATTCTGGAAACCGCATGTATATATGATTCACTGCGAATCTATATAGACATAACTCATGAATATCACAGAGCAGGCATGTTTGTTCCCTTAAATCGTTTACAACGCGTACCCTAGGGTTGAAAAAAATAGACAAAATTTTTTTCTGCGGGCCCTCATGTTTCGGAGAATTTATTAAGGTATTCGCGTAGACGGCTATGCTTCAATTCTGACCTGCAGTTAGACAGCTAAATTTAACTTCGCTGCATTGGGCAAGTATCTGAGATGCATTCACATGTTAGCCTTCTGTTTAAACCTCCGGATGATTGCATAGATATAGTGTCGGCGAGCAGTCACTTGGACGCGGTTTTCACACAGACAGAGTCATTTTGAAGTACATAACCTTTAAGCTGAATAGTACAAAGTGCTAACTCAACTTTGCTCTTCGTACACACTTCCAGTACATGCATTCAATCTTATATGGGACAGTTCGACCGTCCTTTCTGATGACATACAATATGCGCCACACTTCGCGTAT
Source organism: Schistocephalus solidus (assembly GCA_017591395.1). Lineage (NCBI taxonomy): Eukaryota > Metazoa > Platyhelminthes > Cestoda > Diphyllobothriidea > Diphyllobothriidae > Schistocephalus > Schistocephalus solidus. The sequence goes on along the minus strand of WEDG01003385.1, from coordinate 1,076 downwards.
CTATTGCTGTCTTTTGTTCTTTCAGCTGGCGGTATGGAGATTACTGAACATGACCATACAAACTACCCTCTCTGTTCAATCGCTCAGTGCATACACTTTGGCATAAATCGACCAGCTGTACACATTAAAGGTTAAATTTATGGTTAGGCTTAAGTTTGAGGTTAAGTGCAGAATTGGGGTTAGGGTCATGCTGATGCTAAGAGTTAAGGTCATTTTCATGTTGTCTGTAAGGTGGTTTTAGGTTTAGGGTATGTCTAGGGTTAAGATTAAAGTTAGAGTCTGGTTTTACGTTTGGGTAAGTGATTTGCGGATCCTATTCCCGTGACCTGTTTAGGGTGAACATACAAGGCGTCCCTACCAACCGACTCTATAAATTTCTTTTCACAGACCCTCAGGGACCTGAATAAAAATACCCATGGAGTTGGTTTTGTTCCTGGTCTGAAATTTTTTTATCGACTAAATTGGACCACGCAATTCAGGGCAAAAATCAATGTGTATGGTTGTCTTTGAAGCCATGTCTAAAGCATTCAATCGAAAAAGGACATGCCATCATTTGCAGAAACATTCGGCTAATGCACTTCTTCACACACTGTTAACTTTTACCCATAAGCGGCATTAACCACAACCAGGAAATCTACCTCGGTGAATTCAATGCCCAAATCTGTGGTCTACTCAATGGCAGGCACAATATGTGCACTAAGTGCGCTCAGCCCTACCAAGCCACCAGCTCACAGGGAGCAAGCCTCAATGAGTTACACAGGTGATTATTCTGACCACCGTAACTAACCGATTTCTCGATTATTATCGCACAGCTGAACGATATTGCTGCCTTCAACTGCGATTACCCTTTTCCTAATACAGGGTGGGTAGAGACTGGATCATGATGACTTCTATTTATGCCACTTCTGGAGGTGATTGTGGACATTAAGTGGAAAAATTTTAAAATCCAAAAGTAGGCTGATCATCTTTCGGAATTTTTCCGGTCAGATTTTGCAGGAGGAAATGAGATACGATATCCCCACCGATGTCTTCGAAGTGGATACAATAGTTGAGACTGTTCAATTCACCAATTCTCA
>WEDG01003384.1:0-26340 GCA_017591395.1 Schistocephalus solidus | reverse complement strand
TGTGGTGGCACGCCCAGGGGCGGCTCAGGCCGCGCCAGCCACCTGCGCCCTCTCCCATCTCCGGTCTTCTTGACTCTGTCTTGACATCGGGCTCTGGTGGGGGAGGAGGAGAGAGTGCGGTAGCTGCAGCGCAAGGCTACTATCACTTAAAACTAATTCACGCGCAAGTCACCATCCCTGCACCACCTGTGTGGAGCATACGGTGGACCTCGTCGAAATCGACGGTCGAACTGTCGTGTGGCAAGCGCAGGCGGGTTCTTTAACTATGTCAACCACTGTGCCCTATCTCAACCACAATTAGCTGACAGGTTAGGACAATCGGCTGGGTGAGGTTGAGAGCAATCGGCGCATATTCTTCACTATAAAAGAGGTGATTCAATAGAGTCTATCACGGTGCCTAAAAGCCTCTATGACAATCCACTCAGTTGGGATCCAAGCCAGCCCTTCTTTTTGCTCGCATGAAATTCCAGTCTATTGCACACGGATAAGGCTTTTGTCGTACGTGCGGACGACCTTTAACTGCATCCAATTCCAGCTCCAATTTACTTGACTCTATCTTCACTGTGGATCCAGGTGGGTGAGGAGAGAGGTAGATGCTACGAAAGTCTACCATCACTATAAACTTATTTTTGGGGAAGCCATTATCCCCACACTAACTTTTCTGTGGTGCACCTGGCAGCCAATGTGGTAAATGACAGTCAAACGGCCGATGTATGCAGCCTATTCATCATATGCTTTCGTAGCTGGAAGGTGCCTTGTAGTGAGAATCGACGGAAAATCCGGCTCTGGCTCGTCGATAACCCACTTTTGATGCTGCAATCGCAGCAGAAGGGACAACGAGATGATGCTTCGGTAGTAGGACGTACATCAAATTGAAGGCCCAGCTACTGCGGGTTGGGATGCAAGGTTATGAAAAGTCCGATTTGGGCATGGCTGTCTGACGACGATTAATAAGTCAGAAATTGTCAACCCAGACTACCTTGTCTTTGTTGGTCAAAATTCCTCCCAGAACGCCTGGTGAGAGTTTTCCAACCCTGCCTCTCAATCAAGGCAAGGCTAAAAATTTGTTAGGCAAAGTCCAGTGTTTGAAGATGCGTTGGGCGTACTCAGGTTCATGCGAAACAACGAACGTCATCGGTTAAGAGTGGTCTACGGAAGATAAAGGAGGGTTTACTTTGTAGGTCCCTACCATGATTCTTCCGAATGGGTTAACGTTTTGCGGTTAAACCTGGCACAGGGATCGTACACGTCTCCCACTTATACTTCTTACATAAAACCTGCTGTTTAGATGACGCCTCATGACCTATAGTATGGAACTCACTTTTTAAACGGCAGTATTTAAATATTTAGCTCCAAGAAAAATTCAAAAAGGAGCGTGGAGTGCTTTTTAACTCTCCATAGAGGTGGAGCATACGTTTATACCATCTTAAGTATTCTAGAATATATTGAGGAACAAGCAACACCTAAATGCCGGACAGAAGAGAACACGCATGGATAAACAGGTTTAAGAAAATCAGAAGCTCGGCAATCTGGAATATTTACATGCAAAAATATTTGATAGGACGCGATTTCAGAATCGCGCTATTTTGCGGATTCCCGATGAAGAAATAGTTGGCATTACCTAAGGAATGGTTACTCTGTTGACCCCAAAACAGCTTTTCAGGTACTTTTTCCGGTCTCGAACAACTTTAGCCTCGGTCGGCTAAAAGAGCAGCGTGGTGGATGCGCTGGACCAACGAGGCGGCTCAATTTGAACAGGGCAAGCGTTATTCGGATTTTAATTCTAAAAAGTATGGCCGAACCTGGGGGGGGGCGTGGTGGCATCAGCCACTTTTGCTGTTTATGGCTCTCCCACTCCGTGCGATCGAAGTCGGGCCCGGCAGAACGGTCAGGAACGACTCCGGCCGCGCCTGCCACCTGCGCCATCTTCCGCCTCCTGTCTCCTTGACTGTGTCTTGACATCAGCATAGGCCGGTGAGGGGAGAAAGAGAGATAGTGCGGTAGCTGCAGCGCAAGGCTACTATAAATTAAAACTAATCCACGCGCAAGACACTGACCCTGCACCATCCTCCCCCGGAGCACACGGAGGACCTCGTCGGAATCTACGGTCGAATTGTCTGGAGCAGCCTACATACGGCGTGATAAACCCGACTTATGCAAACAGCTGGATTACGTGGTAAACCTCCACTGCCCTGATAATCCCCAGCCCTTAGATTTACTAACCCCCGTTTGTGTGTTTACAATTGTCTTTTTTCTTTCCTTCATTGCGGTTTTAAGTGATCGTGTTCATCTATTATTGTTTGTGTTGTTAGTTATTGATTTTTGTGCTAATTTAACCTGCAAATGTGTTTCTTTATTCGTTATTTGTGTTACAAAGCGGCGGGATTGCAAGAAATCCATTGGTTTCAAAAACGTCTGCTGTAAATGTCTGGTTTAAAGATCACACTGAGGAAAATGGCCTCAAAATTAAGCTAGTTAATAAGATAGTGAGTGGGATGCAGGGGCCAATGAGACGGAATGAATGTCAGCATGGTGCACCCATCCATTGAAAAATCGATTTTTCCCCTGAAAGGTAAAGTCGTTGTTTGGTCACTCTTCCCCGAATTTAGGTGTTACTTGCAATTACTGAACAGAAAATGTGAGCACGTTGAGAGAAACCTATCTTGAACCCTCAAAAATGCAAACAAGGATTGTAATATCTGGCTAATAGAAGCTGAAGCGATACACTGAAAAACGAAAACGTCAAGATTTCCGCGCACAGCAAAAATTCGGCAGTTACACACACTAACCCGTTTTTCCCCTGACAAGCCACTGCCCATGGATAGGTACTCGCAGGCATTCATTGTCGGCGTCGAAGACACGGGCAACCAATTGAGAGAAGACAGTCATCCTGTGAGTCAGAACCAGCCTCTATGCCAGTGGAGAGAGGCTGGGGAATTATCTGTTACAGGCATGAATTGCCGTCTACCTAGTGGGCTCCGTGGTCACGAGTTCGGGATGCCTCCGGACCCTACGTCTAAGACTCCAGTTCTCTGGCAGTCGCGGACTAACCGCGTTAGTTTTTGCTCGCACCGTCGATAGCGGGGAGGCAGTGAGCGGGCCATAGTCCACGATACGGGTAGGAAATTCAAAGAGTGAGTGGCGTCGGCTAGAGGCAACCTTCAGAGCAGCTTGATCACCGTGGTGTCTGCGCCGTGGGACCTGTACCTCCTCCCTATCCACCGCCACTTTTGGGATTACTGGCTGTAACTGCTGCTGATTTCCCCAAGCGACGCCCGTACGAGTTGGGAATGGACATACAAACACAGGAGACCGTGAGCCAACCGCAGGTGTCAATGGTGGTGCTGGTGGTGGTGGCACTAGTTTCGGCTGAGTCACGTCTTCAGACCTTCTGGTAGCGTGGATTTCCTCGGCTGAGAGATGCGGTGGCGACCACTGGAACTCTGGATAGAGGCTGTGGCCGCTGCCAGTGCTTTTTGGTTGCGGCCGAATAGCGACTGGAGCCACCAGGCGCCCCCTGTGAAGGGTAGGGAGAAGACCACTGACAGTGGGCTTTACAACAGCCACTGGTGTGCGCAGGGTCGAGGGGAGTTACAGGAGTTTCATTCTGACTGCGCAGAGTCAAGTCAGAGATGACCGCCGACGTCTGCTGACTGTCGCGCTCATTGTTGGTGAGGGCGTCCGGCAGGAAGGTGGAGACGCGGCGTGAGATAGGAGCCCTCACTGGAGCAACGCTGCGTCCGTACTGAACGTTCGCGACCGCTGACCGTGCTGTCGTCATATGTTGCTGCCGGCTGTAGGGTCCAGTGGAGGGCGTTCTAGGCCCAGGGGTCCTGGAGCCTGGAGCCCAAGCGTCCCAGGAGCGTCGCTTAAAAACGCGGATCCAGGGGTCTCCGCGGGTGCTGAGGACAGGAGTAGAAGTTGATAGCAGCGTTCCATCCCCCAGCGGCACGACTGCCAAACAGAAGTGGTAATTTTACCAGTCGGCCCCCGGCGTAAACTGCATCCCATGCATGCGAGCGAACAGCCAACAGCCAATACGATTGCAGGGCATGCGCACGTGCCCGCGCCAACCTATCAGCCAATGCGAAAATGCGCCCGTACTTGGCGTCATCATCATCGTCGTCGTCGTCGTCGTCGCCGTCGCCGTCGGCGCCGCCACCGAACTAGGCTGCTAAGTCATAGATGAGTCGCGAATTGGAAAAATTCTTCTACCATGCTAGGCGGTGGCCCGACCAGCCGCGGGCGACCGGATCATGAGCGAGTGTGCAGTTTGCACACACGCGCGGCAGTTTGACCATTTGCTTTGTGTTCACGCGCGAAATTAATCTTTGGAGAGGACGGAGGGGTCGGTGGGAGCGGAGGGATGTGTGCGGTGTGGGGAAGCAAAGAGTTGGATGAGCGTGGGTATTACGCAAGATACCGGTGGTAATGTCTCGCCACTGCATCCTACATTCTGCCCGCATCAACAGCATCTACCCTGGGTTTGTGTACGCAGAATGCGAGACGCTGAGAGATGTGTGTGAGTGAAGAAGAGGATAGATTTATAGCGATATGTAGCTAGTGTGAAGTGGTGACTGAGATCTCAGAGACAAAGACGCATGGGTCACTTACGTTAGTGTTTAATTGACTGGTAAGTTCGGCCACTTTTCGCTGTTCTGCTTCAGCTGTTGTCTCCAGACTTGCAGCACATGCGCCTAAAAGAGGCACTACAGAGAGGGAGGACGTAAGGTAAAACGTGAAGTTGGCTGGCGTGCCACATCAACGCGAGACACCAAAAGCAGGAAGTGGGGAGAAGAGACTTCAGGAGGGAATACCAAGAAGGCACAGGGGAATGACCTTTGCGAGAAGCAATTGCCGGAGCATCAGTGGAAACCGCTGAACTGGGGATTACGGTACACCGGATGTTGGGTCACGAGACCTGCTCGTCTAAGGCCTTAGGACGCAGCTTAGAGGCCTCACAGGCGTTCCGGTGGCAGCTAATAGTCATATATACCGACGGCGTACCGACTGCAATGTAACGGACATTTCTGGCATGATTGACATAGTCAATCAGCGATACGATCCTGGATTGGAGTACCTCGGATTTGAACCCGACGTTTAATTGCGGAGTCAAGGCTCTACGACTGTCGATCAGGAGGGGGCCATTGGTCCTGTCGGTTACAATCAAGAATATCAACTATCCTAGCAAAGCTGTTCAGTGGTAGGATGCAGGAACCGTTTATCTCTTTCTGCCTTGGGGGCTCAAAGCGATGTTTGATTTCTTCCAGAATAAAATGAACGATTGCTACGCATGTGGCCGAGTTGAGAACCACCAAACGAAGGCCGAAAACGATTAAAACAACGTACAAACTGACGAGCTCTTTTGACAGACCCCTCCCTCCATATAAAATAATGTCTTACGGAAGGTATTCTCAGTGGATAGAACAACTGCTATAAGCATAACTCAGGATAGAGTGTAAAAGTTTCGACAGATACCGTCTTTATCAGTCCTTTTGCAGAAAAATTAAAAGGTTTTATAGTAATTTGTTGTATCAAATGTAGCTGGACAGTCGTTTAAAACCATAACAAAGTACACTGCCTTCTACAAGCATGGAGGTGTAAAATTCAATGAGGGATGCAAGACCACATAACATTGATCAGATCAGACCAAATGAAACTAGTTACGATACTATGCCCATACAGGCAGACAGCAGACTTTTCGGGACCTTGACGCATCTTCCTGACATTTTAGTTCACAAGGGAAGAAGAGACCCTGAACAGTGCCTTTTCCTTGACGTCCTCCTCAACCGCAGACCTATGGTATATCGAAAGGCGACTAACAGAACTCAGGTTCGCAGCTACCACTCGATGGTGCATAAATATGGCCGTGTTAAGGCCCCTTTTCCAAAGGTAAAGCATTTCAGGGAACCGGAGGGCGTTGTGCATATTATCGTCGGACGACTGGACGCAGGTGAGTAAGCTGGTGTACTATATCAGATTCCATGCCATAAACGATCTCAACCTCATAGAGGGCACACCGAATGACAAATTCACTCGCAAATGGTGGGCACAAACGGGCAGTGCGGAGGCGATATTATTATGGTCTCCAAGGTCAGTAATCACACCCTGCAGGGAGAGACCACAGGAATTCATTACCGTCTCTAGAGTGGTTCCTGCACGAGATAAGAAAGCTCAGCCTCATACACCAGAACGCTCGAAGAGATGGCTTTCACCTTCTTATATAGAGTAGTCTTTGAAAAACCATGAAATAGGAAAGGACGAATTACGGGAAGTAGATGAGACAAGTGTGGTAAAAACCTCGGGTGAATAAAATCACAACAAACGAAATACCTAGGAATCGGGTAGTCGACAGTATTCGTTAAGGAAATGTGGTTCACCATTCAGTAAACTTCAAATCTGTCGATAGAAGACTGGAATAATATCTGTACCAGTTCGTTTCTTCGCGTTAGAAATGAACTATTTTAAGCAGGACGTGCAACGGCGTCTTGGAAGGACTCGACAGTACCGTAAAGCGAGAATTTCGAAGTGTCTTCTCACCAGTCAGTCCTACCAAAGGCATATTCACAGCCACTTGTCTCTGGAAAGCCAAATGGGTTACTATGCGTCCTACCCTGGTAAGAATCACCCTATGGATACAGGGTATGCATTGGACTCGAAGTGAAATGCTCATCAGCAGCTTTGTTCAAAGCAACCCAGTGCGAGCGACTGAAGCTGTTAAGCTCAGGCGCGCCCCTCCCCGCTCTTGAAAGACGTCCCTGCCGAAAACAAATGTTTCCCTCTTTTCCTGCCCAATAAAGGTGTGTGACAACCAAAATTTGGATCACTCTTATTTTACTTCAAAAGTGGGTTTATATGAAGAAGAAAAAGGACGCGAGGTTATAGCGAATGTGTAGTAGTCTCACAGACGACCCGGCGGGAACATCAGTCAGCAGTAGCGCAGCGCCGTACAAACATCAGCACCTGACCTCAAAAACTGGCGGCTCTGCCATACGTCCCGAAAATACGCACTAGATCTCAGGTTAGGCTCGATGCTCAAACGGAAAAATTAAAGACTATTGGAAGCAGCAGCAGCACTACACCAATAGTAGAGCAGTAGTAGTAGTAGTAGTAGTAGTAGTAGTAGTAGTAGTAGTAGTAGTAGTAGTAGTAGTAGTAGTAGTAGTAGTAGTAGTAGTAGTAGTAGACAGTAGCTGTTGTTAGTGTAGTAGTATGGTAGTAGTAGTAGTAGTTGATTTGTTGTTGTTGTAGTATTGGTAGAAGTATTAGTAGGAAGTAGTAGAAGATAGAAGTAGTAGTAGTAGAAGTAGTAGTAGTAGTAGTAGTAGTAGTAGTAGTAGTAGTAGTAGTAGTAGTAGTAGTGGGAGTAACAGGAGCATGAATAGTAGCATTAGAAGTAATAGCAGTCGTTGTGGTAGAGGTAGTTGTTGCTGTCATAGTAGTATTATTAGTAAATGTAGTATTAGTTGTGGCTGTTGTCGTAGCAGTAGTAATATTTGTAGTAGTGATGATGTAATGGTGGTAGTAGTGAAGTTGTCGTGAATTATAGGACATAGCATAGTACTAGGAGAGTAGCCGTACTAGAGAGTTGAAATGTAGTAGTATAGTAGAAGTTGTTGTCGTAGTATAATTAGTAGAAGCAAAGTAATAATAGCAGTATTAGTAGTGGTAGTATTAGCAATATTAGTAATAGTAGCATATTTAAAAAAAGTTCCTGATCTCGTAGTAATAGAATTAGCAATCGCAGTGGTAGTTGTGGTAATCACGGTAGTAGAACTAGTAGTAGTAGCAGTAGTAGTAGAAGAATAGTAGTAGTAGTAGTAGTAGTAGAAGTAGTAGTAGTAATACGAGAAGTAATAGAAGAAGTAGTAATACTAGAAGCAACAGTAGTAGTCGCAGGAGTAGTAGAAGTAATAGTGGTAGTAGTAGTCGTATTAGTAGAATGAGTGAGTAGTAAGCAGTACCAGTAGTGGATAATTAGTAGTAGATAGAAAGTAAGTAGTAGTGCGTAGTAGTTGAGTAGTTGAAGTAGTATTAGTAGTAGCTAGTAGCAGTAGTAGAATAGTAGTAGTAGTGCAGAGTAATAGTGAATAGTAGAAGTATTAGTAGTAGTAGTAGTAGTAGTTGATGACTGTATGAAGTATAGTAGTAGTAGTGAGTAAGATAGTAGTAGTAGTAGTAGTAGTAGTAGTAGTAGTAGAAAATATGTAATAGTGGTAGTATTTAGTAGTATATAGCAGTTGATAGTAATAGTATTATATGTAGTTTTGCTAGTAGTAGCAGCTCAGTATGTAGCAGTAAAGGTTGGTAGGGGTGGTAGTAGAAGTATTAGATCAAACTATTTTTTATTTGAGTAAAGGTCAGGGTGTTTGCACTGACAAGGACTCTTTATTGAGTCTGATAACACAGCAGGAGGCGGAGGTCCCGTACCACGGGGTGAGGGCATTCTACCAACAATAGTGAATAATTCTGAATGCAAGTGACTGGATAAAAGGGTTGGTCCTCTATGATAGAGCGTTAAACCAAAGAGCCCGAGTGGGGGACAGCTGGCTTATGATGTCTCTAAACCAGAAATTACCACTGCAGTCTCCCTTGCTTTATTCCACGCATTTACAATTGGCATTAGGGGCTGAGTGCTCAGCGGTCGGTTACGGGACTCACTTGTCCCGTTCTGCCTTGAGGCTCACTCTCGAGCCCTGCCAACTAAAGCGTAGAGGCTTGTAGTGTGGGCAGCATAATATTACCAATAAAAGCTGAAAGGGATGATTTGTAACTCAGCATACATTAACATGTGTTAGGAGGAGCCACCCCAACGACTCGCACACACGCCACTCTATCGATCCGCCCACTTGCCATGCGCGTGCTGATAGCACGTTAGCTGCCGACGAGACTGGAGTTCTTCCCAACCAGTCAGATGAGTCAAACGTCTAGTCGATACGCTAGCTACTCAATGAAATTCTCGGATTGATCCGATGTCGGTCCGACCTTGGAGATTCTCGTATGTTCCTTTTTTTCCTTAAATACGTTGATAGACTACGTCAATACACTTCTCTTCTTCAGCCCTTGTGATTTTTAATCTTAAGCGACAAACATACTCCAGCCTCAAAGAAGACGCTTACAGTCAGCCTAAATTTAACAAAGGCGATCAAACGAAATTAAATTGGAAAAAGTTTATGCTCGGACGGCGTAGGGCCAGGCCCATCGAAACTTAAAAAATACCCATCTCCAGGCGATAAACACAGGCTCTTTTGCACCTCTTAGTCTAAGCGGGAGACTTGAAATCAATTCACTGTTGCTCAAAGAAAATATGACAAACGCGCAAGGAACTTTGTAATTGTTGTATGCTGCATGGGTGCTGCAATCCTTGTTTAGTAAAAACTAATAACACCTACTTATTTGGCATCAGTAGCCGTAAATGCATGCAGCATTTCGCAAACCATTAACGATCAATGAATGGGGACGTACCTGATAGAAACCGCCGGTTAAACATGGAGAGATTGTCGTCGGAGTCTTAAATGAAAGAAAAAACGTATATTATTACTGCGCGTCGGATTATAAATGGTGCTGATTTTTTAGACTTCTGACAGGAAGGTGCATGTGCGTAGCCTGAACCATTCAAATCAGGACAAATGACCAGTATGAAAATAATGCGGGAAATGTACTTTTAAGTATGAAGGTGTTTTTAACCACTTTCACGGCTAACTTGCAGGCTTTTGTCTGCACCATAGCCGTTCCGTTGCCTAATAGACGATTTTTAACGGTTGAACCTAGCAAGACCGCATTGATTCGGCCTCGCCAAGCCCGACGTAAGTTAGAACTGTCCGTCGAGTGTAGGTAAAATCTGTTTGCTAGGGAACATAAGGGCGAACTCTTTTGCAAATAACTGTCATGTTATTTAGCCTACAGTTTAATTATTTTGGTTTTTTTTCAAAAAATAACTCAAGTCACACAAACACCACTTAGTGCTGAACGCACGCTCTTCTGACAATGACTCAGTTCACCTGCGGGCGAATTTTGATTGGTCGGTAGTCAAGCGTTTATGGGACAAACGGCAAAAGTACACGAAAGACGATAATGCGAACACTTCCTGGTTTACTCTCGAGGTTTGATTTGCTCTCTACAATGCAGCAAGCAGCGAATGCAAAGAGAATCGTGCCAGCGCCGAAAAGCAAGGTGGCATGTTTGCGCGATGAATAATCGGGTAAATAATTTTCCTGAAATTATTACGTAAAAGGACATGGAGTCAGGTGATTCCGGACATGACTTTTTAGGGTCAGACTGAAATATATATATATATATATATATATATATATATATATATATCGGGTAAATAATTTCTGAAATTATTAAGTGCAGGACATGGAGTCAGGTGATTCGGACATGACTTTTTTTAGGGTCACATCGAAATTTCAATGAACATTTGGGTCGAAGACAATCAACCACTGTGGAATAACCACGTAATGCCCATTCTACAAACAAGTAGTACTACAAGTAGTATGAATCTTATATGGCAAAGACGTTATACCGTACTTCCGACATAGATACTAGCTAAAAGCCCAGACACGTGTTTCGCCGATGTTTCTGCTGCTGTGTGACACAGCAGCAACGAGGGAGTTCGGCTCCTCAGTGTGTCCCCAGCGTTCTCTATGCGGTTTCTGGTATATGGACTCCAGAGAATAATCGGGTAAATAATTTTCTGAAATTATTAAGTGCAGGGACATGGAGTCAGGTGATTCGGACATGACTTTTTAGGGTCACATCCGAAATTTCAATGAACATTTTGGGTCGAAGACAATCAACCACTGTGGAATAACCACGTAATGCCCATTCTACAAACAAGTAGTACTACAAGTAGTATGAATCTTATATGGCAAAAGACGTTATACCGTACTTCCGACATAGATACTAGCTAAAAAGCCCAGACACGTGTTTCGCCGATGTTTCTGCTGCTGTGTGACACAGCAACGAGGGGTTCGGCTCCTCAGTGGGTCCCCAGCGTTCTCTATGCGGTTTCTGGTATATGGACTCCAGACAGAATGGAATCGAATTCATTTCTAACCACATCAGTGAGTGTCATGCACTTGTTTGACATATATATATATATATATATATATATATATGTATGGGAGCGCTCACCGATCGCTTACAGGACTCCCTCGTCCCGTTGTGCATTGGGGGCTAACTCTCAAGCCCCGCCAGCAGCCGTAAGGCAGCTAAGTATATAGAGCAGAATAACATGACCGACAAAGACAAGGGAGACTGGAATGGCCATTTCTGGCTTATTAGCCGTCATCAGCCAGTCATACCCAACCCCAGGCACTGCCGCGCTCGAGGCTCGAACTCGCGACCTGTTGGGCACAAGTCTAACGCTCTACCCACTGCGCCACGAGCTCGTTGTCTTGCCGGTTTTGATCGGGAATATTTGCTATGGGTAGTGGGTAGAGCGTTGGAGCGTTATATATATATATATATATATATATATATATATATATATATATATATATATATATATATATATATATATATATATATATATGACAAAAGACGTTATACCGTACTTCCGACATAGATACTAGCTCAAAGCCCAGACACGTGTTTCGCCGATGTTTCTGCTGCTGTGTGACACAGCAACGAGGGGTTCGGCTCCTCAGTGGTTCCCCCAGCGTTCTCTATGCGGTTTCTGGTATATGGACTCCAGACAGAATGGAATCGAATTCATTCCTAACCACATCAGTGAGTGTCATGCACTTGTTTGACATATATATATATATATATATATATATATATATATATATATATATATATATATATATATGGTAATGGGGCACTCACCGATCGCTTACAGGACTCACTCGTCCCGTTGTGCATTGGGGCTAACTCTCAAGCCCCGCCAGCAGCCGTAAGGCAGCTAAGTATATAGGCAGAATAACATGACCGACAAAGACAAGGGAGACTGGAATGGCCATTTCTGGCTTATTAGCCGTCATCAGCCAGTCATACCCAACCCCAGGCACTGCCGCGCTCGAGGCTCGAAACTCGCGACCTGTTGGGCACAAGTCTAACGCTCTACCCACTGCGCCACGAGCTCGTTGTCTTGCCGGTTTTGATCGGGGGAATATTTGCTATGGGTAGTGGGTAGAGCGTGGAGCGTTATATATATATATATATATATATATATATATATATATATATATATATATATATATATATATATATATATATATGAAAAGTGCTCTTCGGAAATGGAGTTTTACTCGTAAATTTTTCAAGTTGGTGACACCAACCCGTCGTCAGACAGAAATGAACAGAGGAGAAAGTGAAGTGGCGCGACAGGACAGATTATGACAAGCAAACAGCTGGTGTGAGTGGGTGGTGGGTGGACCAATAATCGGGGGCATGTTTTGGGACGGGGAGGTGAGGAGAGAACAATTACATTGGCTTGTTTGGGAGGGGAGGTGGGCGGCGAGTAACTACGGCAGGCTAGATTATCGATCATGGTTCCGGGTTGGATTTAGGGGTCACTGCGTCGGTTGGAGGTGTCGGAATGTTTAATTGCGGTTCACCATGTGTGAGGTGGGGTTGGCGAAAAGTGGGATTAAAAAGCCGAAAGGATTAGCAGTCGTTGCTAGGGTCGTGGGCGCTCGTTAGTAAATCGTGCACGTAATCCTTCGTAATGAGCATCTAGGTCAACGTGGCGGTTAATGCTAGTTGTGCTAGAGTGCAAACTTGAGAATTCTCGAGCTTGTTTGGTGTTAGCCATGGCGATCACGTCGGTACTGTCCCAATTGAAACGATGGTCGCATTCAAGGGAGTGCGCAAACACGAGTGATAAAGGGGTCACGTCGGCGAATGGCTAGCTTATGTTCGTTGATGCGAGTCCCAAGACGTCGGCCTGTATGGCCAATGTAAACAGAAGGGCAGTTGGCGCACGGTATGCGGTAAATGAAATTGCTTAATTGTTCTTTTGGTAGGGGGTCCTTTACTCTGCATAGGGTTGCGCGTATGGAGGACGCAGGCTTGTGGGCGACAGAGATGCCAAAGTGACTTAATTGTCGAGAGATTGTTTCGGAAACACCTTGCATGTAAGGTAAGGAATAAAATTTCCGTGGCACTATATCTCCATTAGAAACAAGGTTCTGCGTTTGTCTCTGGCGTCGAAGACAATTTTTCACGAAGCTCGTTGGGTATCCATTGGACCGGAAGAACTGATACAAATACGATAGTTCTTTCTTAAGTAACCACCCCGCGGCCCACAAAAGAAGCTGTGTTCGAACCCTTTTTCATCGGGCCTTCCGCTATTGCAGCAGCGATGACCTTCTTAGAAAGAACTATCGTATTTGTACATCAGTTCTTCCGGTCCAATGGATACCCAACGAGCTTCGTGAAAAATTGTCTTCGACGCCAGAGACAAACGCAGAACCTTGTTTCTAATGGAGATATAGTGCCACGGAAATTTTATTCCTTACCTTACATGCAAGGTGTTTCCGAAACAATCTCTCGACAATTAAGTCACTTTTGGCATCTCTGTCGCCCACAAGCCTGCGTCCTCCATACGCGCAACCCTATGCAGAGTAAAGAACCCCTCCAAAGAACTAAGCACGTCATTTACCGCACCGTGCGCCAACTGCTCTTCTGTTTACATTGGCCATGACAGGCCGACGTCTTGGGACTCGCATAAACGAACACAAAGCTTGCCATTCGCCGACGTGACCCTATCACTCGTGTTTGCGCACTCCCTTGAATGCGACCATCGCCAATTCGGGGACAGTACCGACGTGATCGCCATGGTAACACCTCAAAACAAGCTCGAGAATTCCTCGAAGCTTGGCACTCTAGCACAACTAGCATTAACCGCCACGTTGACCTGAGATGCTCGATTACGAAGGATTACGCACGATTTACTAACGAGCGCCCAATGACCCAGCAACGACTGCTAACTTTCGGCTTTTAATCCCACTTTCGCCAACCCCACCTCACATGGTGAACTGCAATTAAACATTCCGACACCTCCAACCGACGCAGTGACTCTAAATCCAAACCCGAAAACATGATCGATAATCCAGCCGGCCGTGGTTGCTCGCCGCACCTCCCACAAGTCACAATGCTAATTGTTCTCTCCTCACCCGTCCCAAAAACATGCCCCGATTAGGTCCACCCACTCACTCCACCGCTCTGTTTGTCATAGTCTCGTCCTGTCGCGCTTCACTCTCCTCTGTTCATTCGTCTGACGACTTGGTGTCACCAACTGAAAATTTACGAGTAAACTCCATTTCCGAAGAGCATTTTTTCATTATACTATCTCGATGCAAACAACCTCTGTTATTCAATATATATATATATATAGTCAATTAACCGTGTTAAACAAAGGATTCTGAGATTGCCCAAAATCCGAACCAATAGGCTTTGAGTGTATTTCGTCATCCCGTCGTGATTGGTTGTGCGCGTTTGAATTTTTCTTTAACGATTTTGTATGTGGCATCCAAATCGATATGCCGGTTGATGCATGCCTCATCTGAGTGCATTGCTTCCAGGAATTCACGGCCTTTTTCTGATTGGGCAGATGCCAACAATCCGTGTTTTTCTCCCATGCAAATTTATGTCCGGTTTCCAGTGTATGCATAGCCACTTGGGATAAAATGGTCTCGTCTTCTAACCGCCAACTGATGTTCGTGTAGGCTGGTTGAGACAGATTTCCCAGTTTGGCCACAATAAACGGCATTACAACTGGAACATGGAATTTTGTAGACAAAACTTTTTTTATCAAGGTAGCTAACCCTGTCCTTAGGGTGTACAAGCTGTGAGCGTAAAGTAGATGTAGGGTGGTGTGCTACTTGTATCTGGTGTTTTTTAAGCTGTCTTTCGACAAGCTGAGATACATTTTTAATGTATGGGATAGTTCGCCAGGTCATTTTTTGGGTGCCTGGGTGGCCGTGGTGTTTGAAATACCTTTCTCTTTGGATTCTTGTTGTTTTAGACATCGATACACGAAGTCACGTGGGTATCCGTTTTTAGAGAACAAGTTAAATAGGTATTTTATTTTTGCTCGATAACTTTCTTCATCAGAGCAGTGTGTTTTGGCTCGATTTAGGAGACTGTAGCCAGAACTCCTTTTGACACTTCAATGCGAAATGACATATTCTTGAACTCACCCTTCCTCAGGTGTACTGGTGAATCGTACAAGCACTCCGAGCGGACGCTCCGATCCTCACCATCTGCTGTTATGGCGGCAGCGTCTGAAGTCTGGCTTAACCGATTGACGCTGGCCAGGGAGGTGGACCGCAGATCAGCGCCAAGGCGGCCATGCTCTGTCGTAACGGCGGGTGACGGTAACGGATGAGTCATAGGCGGTTCCACCGGTAACCCCGATGCGGAAGGGGTGGTGGTGGTCGTCGTCGCGGCAGAGGTGGTGGCAACTGAGACCTCGAGACGCGAGAGCCGATCAAAGCCCTCCCTTCCCGACCACGTACTCGGATTGGCACCCTCCAGTTCAGAGACAGCCCGGTTGATCTCGCCAGGACTGCCGGGTGGACTGTACGTTCCCAGGGAAGAATCGTCACGACTGCAGATGAAACAGACGTGTGCAAGCAGGAAGAAGATCAACGAAAATGGTAACGAACAAGCGAGTTGGGGAGCATCGGCAGTGTACTACTCTACAAAAGGTTCAAGGAGATGAGTCGGCAAATGGCGTCCCACATTGAAAACACAGTGAGGTTCTACAGGACAGGCAACTGTCAGAATTAGCAATGCTACTTATAAAGTATAAAACAAAGTTCTATGAGCACTACATGACGTCATCATAATAGCGTAGAGAAATATATGCTTTTAATTAGAAGGCACGTAAACAAGATTGAGTTTGGAAACCCTGCATAAAAGTGTAGCGGTTATATCATGTTGAAAATTATTTAACCACAAAGATAGCCTTTTCTTCAAGTATAAAATCAGATAAAAATGCAATTTACTGCAAAATAAATACAGAAAATAATATTTTGTGCATATTTTCTATAAAATATATTCGAAAATTGAATGGCATCGAAAATCAATGCCAAAAATGCATATCACGCAAATCCTCATTTTTTGCGCAAAGGTAGTTTGCAGAAGAAAGATCATTCATGAAGTGACTGAAATATCATGCGAGTAGCTGCACGATAAGGAAGTGGACAATCCTAATTAAGTAACTTGCTCAAACCGAAAACATGCTTTAGAATTTCGGTCGTCCACTCTATCTGCAAAATCTGAAACATGTTCCAAAAAGTAAAAAGTCGGAGGTTTCCTCGTCTACGAGGCAAAACAGCCAGCAAGCAGAAATTCCCTCGGTTCTTCTTCATTTAGTTAAATCCTCCTGTGGACATCTTCCAAGCTATCGCTCCAAAATTGTATAGTAAAAACTGTTCGAAAGAGCTCCGAAAAGTGAATGGGAACTAATGACACTTCGCCTTTAATCTCTCATTCTTCCTGGCTATACTGTAGATTGCCCAACTCATGAAATATCATGCTCGAAAGTTAAGGTGGTAGTATGGCACCCATTGTAGGTTGTGCATTTTGTTTTTTTGTACTGACTTGAGGCGCGAAAAGCAGTTAACTAAAGAAGAATTCATTTCAGATCTGTTTACTGAAGGCAAAATGGGAGCCGAATTCGAAGTGTCTTGATTTTCAGGCTTTTACCTACGCAATTGCACATCCTAGACCAAACCTTCCCCGAGAGCACACTAGGTCAACAGCATCTTTCAAGAACTGCCGACGTCTGATGGTTTGGCTGGCCATAAAATTTGGAGAGCGACCGATCTGGCTGTACACAACGAAGACTATTAATAGCAAGGTGTTCCTCGACATTGTAAAGGATGACTTTGGCTATAACGACATCCATAGACGCAGAATGGATACGATAATTTTACAGCATAATGCTCCAGTTCAGCGCTCTAAAGAACTATGAATTTTATAAGGTTTACAACGATTATCTCACTTTTTAGACAACAAGAGCCAGTCTTGGCGCGTGTGGCCTGCAAGCTATTTTTTATTCCTGCGAAAAGTACGAACCTAAATCATTTTGCAATTATCAAAAGAAATAGGTGTTAGACAATGAGCACTCTTTCGATGCAAGAAAATCTATATATATATATTCGCACTGTATATTCACACTGAAATACTATAGGCAACCTGCATACCCCCATGTCTGACAGACTTTATGTGTCACACGGACAGTTTACAAAGTACTGATCTTATGCATTTGTTACTATTCTATTTTATTTTCCCGTTTAAGATGCACCTCCGCTCCTGATGCATCTTCATATTTAGCCTTATTTTGTTGATTTGTAATATAGCCAGTATCGTAAATTCAGGTTTTAGTGAAAATTCAATATTTTTATTCTCGCAAATATTAAGTTACAAAACAATCAAGGCCTTCTTTTAAAAAACAGTCCTTTCTTTAATGCTTGAAAACCTTGGGGGGCGTAGCATGGACTGATTTCCGTAGGTCTGGCCCCAAGAGTGAACGGAAGCCCAATTGGCCTGCAAAGAAGAACCTACCTTCTGAGGAAAAGATTTTTGGGCCTGTGCACAAGACCGGAAAAATATGCGTCCAAGTTTACGGCGTCATAACAGGGAGCGACAAGATGTTAACTTGGCTTGTACAGATTTTTGTAGGATACTGTACAGCGTTAAGGTTTTGTTAGGGAACGTTCCACCTTTACCTTGTAACGAGTCTTAAATTACGGTCTACGGAGACTATTCCTCCTTACAACTGTGCTAAATTTGATCTCGGCATAACGGAACGACATGTCGAACCTTCTTTTGGATTTCCATCACTCAAATAGGAATATAAAATGAATCTTCAATCGGCAAGATGCACATATGGCGAGGCTAATTTTGTCAGCTCACAAGGACTGGGTGCATTTCCGTGAAAGGGAAGGCGATTGAGGTGATGTCATCATCGAAAAGGGAATAGCGAATAATAAGAAGAAGAATAGGCGATCACTAAAACATGGTGTTTATTAGCCTGACGTTTCGGATTCTCCTTCGAACCCATCATCAGCGAAAATTGCAAAAAAGGGTAACTGGGGCGCAAGGTGTGCCGTATTTACAGGGCATGGTTGCCGGGCCATCGGCTACAAAGCAAACAGTAATCATCACATCAACTACGACCACCAGCACTGAACACGAGGATGGCAAATGATATTAGGCCTGTCATGGCCCAGCAACCCCGCCCTATTAATACTGCGAACCTTGTGCCTCCATTATCCTTTTCTTCAACCGTCTCTGATGATGAGTTCGAGGGAGCATCCGAAACTTCAGGCCAATAAATACCATGTTCCAGTGATCGCCTCTTCTTCTTCTTCTTCTGAACGTTTTCCTGGAACTCGACTGTTCACATCTAACACGAATAGTGAATGCCCGTACTATATGCAAATTAACATTTCGTCGGATTAGAATACAAGCAGTTCGTTGATGATAACACCGAGAGAGAGCAAACACGTTGCGATACATCAAGTTACTTGATATCACAAACCGAAGACACACCAGGATTGCAGCGCTATTGTATAAATGTTTACGAGTATGAGGTTTACTGATGAGACAGTTCGACCGTCATCTCCAAACGCTCCCCAAAATATCCCATAGCAAGTTGACGCAGGGAGAGTGGTTAGAGCGTGAGTTAGATTACAGTGAGAGCAGACTTGCGCTGGATCTACCCCACCCCCTCTCCCTGCCCTACAGGGGGCCTGCTGTCGTGACTAAGTCTAGAAGACCGGAGGCGGGAGAGGGTGCAGGTAGCTGGCATGGCCGCAGCCGACCCTAAATGGGTCGCTAAACCTGGCTTGGATCACACGGAGCGGAAGTGCCACAGAGGCCACATTAAGAAGGAGTCATTGCAGCCTGACTCTCAGTCCACCATTCGGCTACCCCGCGCAAACACATACAGGACTGACTGCGAAGTCTGAGTTCAGTCGTCAGTTGGAAATCTTCCGAGCCCCGAATTTTTAACGCAACATGGAAGTCCAGGTTCAGATCATACATTCAGCAGAGGAGCCACATGGAAAAGGAGCCAGACAAATATGACAGTTCGACTGTTTATTTTGACGAGGCCCACTGTATGCTCCATAGCATGGTGATGCAGAGACGGTGACTTGCGCGTGAAGTAGTTTTAAGTGATAGTAGACTTGCAGTGCATCTACCACACTATCATGGTTTTAACTCGCCTGTGCCTGGTGTCAAGAAAGAGAGAGGGAGTCAAGAAGACCAAAGGCGGGGCCCGGCGCAGGTAGTTGGTGAGGCCGGAGACGCCCCTGATCGCGCCGCCATGCCTGAATCAGACCCCACAGACTGGGAGAGCCATAAATGGCAAAAGTGTCTGGCGTTTGTTATGGGATCGCAACCCGAATAACGCCTGGCGTGTCTTGACCTGATCCCCGTGTTGGTCCAGTACATCTACCACGCAGCCCTTTTTTGGTTGGGGGCACAACAGACATACGGGGATCAGGTTAGATACGCTGACGACAAGCCGAAAGTTTGTGGAAGAAGGTAACACCATGCGTAAAAAGCGCATTCTGAGTCTAATCGACTGAGTCTTACTGCACACCTTGTTAATTATACAGTGCTACGTTCGCGAGAAAATAGACCAGTCAGCGAAATAAGATGGGAGTCCTTTTTGATTCTTTTCTTTCACTATCGGGTTCAACTCACGAAACTCGCACGGTGAGCTTGGTTATTTGCGTAAACTGAACGGAATACTGTGTTGGCTTAGCTGACGCCTCAGCAACATAACAGGCTGCCAATCGCAAAATGTTTGCCCTAAATTCCAACTTAATTCTGGACCTTCATACTTACCGAGGAAACTGTCGAAGCTGAAAGCACTTGCCTTCACCCACTGGTGGAAATATTCACTAGGAAGCTTCTTTGTGTGTGTACCTGATGCCTTCAGTGAGGAGCGTTAAGATGATTTGAAAAACACACAATAGTGGAGGGACGGACATATCGAGACTGTTACCCTCTCCGGGTATCCGCGCAACCCGCAGGGGTCCCTGTGCCGTCTGTGGTGCATTTACACGTGTATCTTCCGCCGGACGACTAACCCTGGGATCGGCGCCTGCTGCAGCCGGAGGTAGATGCTGTCGCTGAGGGAGGTCTAATGAAGTCAGCAGCGATCAGGCAGATCAAAGTTCACGCTTCCACTATGGATATAATACGAGGCATGCGGCAAGACTGACAAACTCAAGACCACCAGGAGCAGCAAGCACTATACTCTGATAATGGAAGCGAGAAGGATTTAGGATTGTCATTAGAAATGCAATTTGGTCCATGAACTCACATGCACAATATATATAAATATGTATATATATTGAATAAAAATGGGCTCGTCGGAAAATAGAGTTGTACTCGTGAATTTTCAAGTTGGTTACACCAACCCGTCGTCAGGCGAAATGAACAGAGGAGAAATGAAATGGTCAGATGACCAGTTTGTGCTACAGGACCGACAAGGACAGACAACCAACTGGGGTGTGAGGAATGGGCACACTAACTCACCCTTGCCTGGAGAGACTACTTGTGGCAACTGCTTGTAGAGCCTCTCAGTAAAAGCCGATGTAATCCAATATGTCTTCTCTGTCTCCACAGTGCCCTATGTATCTGCTCGTAATTTTTCGCACACAAGTATTCCTGTCTAAAGGAAACGTGTTCTTGTAGTTAGAGGGGCGAATAATATTGGGTCAAACTTAATTTATTCCCGTAAGACACGTTTCACGAGCCAGTTAGGTCGACAGGCGTACTCATTATAGTCACACTTGTGCTTTTACATAATGCTCTTAGGCAATGGCTATCGCCCCTCTCATGAGAGTTTAATTACCAAAAGTCAACCATCCTGAAGGGCCTCACTCAATCGATCGACCGCCAGTTTCGGGTGCTAAGACGTGAATTTCTGGTTTTAGCTAACGTTTAACAGATCTAGATGGAAACTGCCGAAAAGTTTTGAGGATAAACGCCCAAAGATATATAACGGAACTCACTCGTGCTTTTCTGCCTTTAGGCTCACTCTCGAGTCCCGCCAGCAACCACACAGTGAATAGTAGTGTAGGCAGGTGAACATTGCCGACAAAGACAAGGGAGACTGGAATGACCATTTCTGGCTCATTAACCATCATGAGCCAGTCATACCCAACCACAGGTGGTGCAACACCCGAGGCTCGAACCAGCGACCCGTTGATCAGAAGCCCAACCCTCTAACAATTGAGCCACCGGCTCGTTCTCCTGCTAGTTTAGATAGGGAATATTTATATTTATTGATTAACGCTCAGCGATCGTTCACAGTGCTCGAGATTGAGGCTTAAGCCTAATCGGGACGAGTGAGATTCGTTAGCGAACGGTGAACATTAATCGAAGAATGGAGACAATATTCCCCAGCTAAAACGGCAAGACAACGAGCCCATGGCTCAGTGCCTAGAGCGTTGAACTTCTGATCGGAGGTTCGTGGGTTCGCAGGTTCGGAGGTTCGTGGGTTTGAGCCTCGGGTGGTGCACCACCTGTGACTGACGGGTGACGGCTAATGAGCCCAAATGGCCGATGGATTGGGTCAACACGGAGACACAGTACGTGGTTGTCTTCGGCGCACCCGCAAAAAAATACCGCAACTGGGAGAGGGGGGTTAGGGAGGCACGCCTGGGGCAAGGCGAACGTTACACCAGCCAATTGAGCACAACCTCGTAGCAGCTGACTGGTTAGCTTTGACTGAATAATTATGCATGGGAGAATGATAAGAGAGAGCGAGAGAGAGAGAGTGAGATCAAATTTACTGACTTGATGTGTAAAATTCTACTTTATTTACAAATCCACAAAAAGGTGCGTAATCCTCCAACTAGACTTGCTTCCAACAATGATGAAGGGTAAGTCTTCAGAAGGGACTCCAGACTCTCCAGATTTTATTGAACTAATTTAGATGTTGTCGCCCACGGTTAAACTAGATGCTACCTCTAAACTGAAGCTCATCCGAACCAACCTAAGATCGTTGAGTCAACAGTTCTTTGATTGCCTTGAGGTACAAGAGGCTACTGATCTCCAAACAGCATTCACATAACTAGCCTCAGCGTGCAGCGGAAAAGGCCACGTCTTCCTGAACGGCTATCGCTCTTGTCAGATGCAAATAAAGGTAAATTAGAGGTGGCTATTTTAAGTGCCTTCCTGCTTTACACCAATCCGGTTTCACGTAAAGATTTGAAACTGTTTTCGTACATCAGTCCATAGAGTAGCTGCAGGTCTCTGATACAGCTAAATATTTTTTTAACTTGATGCCCAGTATTTTTAGTATATGAAATAAACTTTTTTGACTTTACATGCCCGATATTCATTAAGTTATCTGCAGATCAACAATTTTGTATTGGAAGACGTAGAATAATTTTATCATTGCCGACTTTAACATATATATATATATATATATATATATATATATATATATATATATATTTCCTCAGCTACTGCAGCCACACTTACTAGCCGCACGAATTAATGCCAACGGGGTTGTTTAGTTCAGTTAACTTTGCTTTCGAATTTTTGGAAAAATCAGCCTGATATTTCAATCGCCGAATAGTAAAATTGCAGGCATTCATTAAAACACTGTAGCTTCAGTAAAGTTTTAAAACAACCGCTCAGTCGGACAGAGACAGCTTCTTGTTAAACTGACTCATATGACACGAAGGGCACACTTAATGGCAGCATGGTTTAACGACGTGAAGGTTAGTATGGTATTTAAATTGAAACTGTCCATCGTATATGATGGCATTAACTGACATGGATTTGGCATAAGTAAAGATTCAGAAAAACATAATTGCCCAATGGGCCATGAGGGATTGAACTGCGATGCAGACTTGTTCAAACAGGAATTTCATCGTTGCCATGCCGCATTTGAATTTAGAAAAGGCACAGTTGCATGATGCAAACACTATATGATACTTAGTTTTGGGATACAACACGGTTGTTTATTTGGCTAGCGACAAATAGTAGCAGTTCCTTTACTTTAACAAATAACAAAACTAAGACAGCAGAAGACTACAACCCTGAAAGTCATTGCAAATTCAACGTCTGCTGGAATGCAACCAAGCATGAATGGCGGGACTAACCCACCTACATGTAACTATCCATGACAAATTTCTTAAAGTGCTACTGAATAATTGTTAATAGTCAGTATAATGTATTTATATTTTGATCGCCTGAAATAGCAGCTGCGTGCTCCAAATACGGGTTGTGATGATACCCGGGGCTTTGGCTCCGCCAGACTATTGGAATTAAGTATGTCTTGAGACATCTGAATGTCCGGCAAACTGTTCTGCACCGAGCTTGGAGGAGTCACATAGCGCCGATCTCCGTCCGGACTTTCAGAAATGGAATTCTGCTCAAGTCCTTGGAACGTAAGGGGAAGTGCGTCAGACCGACATTTGTAGGCAAAATGGAGGGCCAGCTGGCGCCCACAATGGGCAGCTTTGTGTGGGATCGCATCTTTTGCTTGTGTTTTGAAAGACTGAAGATGAGGGCGAGCACGCACTTCAGTTTGCCTGAAACAATCCCTTGAATCGGGAGTAACAAGAAATGCAAATGAACAAATCGTCAAAAAGGTTTCGCAACTATTTTTGTGAAAAAAAAATGCTCATTTGGTTAGATGAAACCCTGCAAATGCAACACATTAGGTGAAACAGGTTTGGAATTCTGGGATATTATGTAGAGAATTTTTTAATTTCATCAAGAGGCTCAAAATCGTCAAAGGGTTTCATACCGTATAATGAAATATTGAAACCAAGCCGGTGTATTTATCAGTGATGATTGCATTACTTTCAATATCTGTTAGATTCCAAGGATTCGTGAGGAAATTTCAGGAAATTTGTTTGGCAAAAAACGGGTGCCGGCTGGCAGACCAAAGGTTGCCGGACGAGCCCCCAAAAGACCATCTTCGAACGTGCGCATTCCCATCACCAGAAAACCGGTTATAACTTTGAATCTCGCACTCTTCAGCGCATGATGGTACCTCTGCTAGCAAAATGGTTGTACCAATGTTTCAATTTCGCTCCGACAAGATTTTCGTCACTTATCACCACCGCGGAGAGTCTATACTTGTATCATTACGACTACAAGTAAATGTGTTAGGTACAGGGTCTTCTTTGGTTGAATTCAAGCTGCATTTGGCAGTTGACAGCAGTTGGAAATACAAGCCAAAATGCAAGTCCCAGGAAGTAACTGAAAAGAAGTAAATGTGATCGCAGGGAAAAGAGTTTTATTCACCTGACGTTGGATTCCAACTTGAACCCATCATTAGAGACAGTATCAGATAAGGTTAAATCATACACACGGAGTGGCAGTATTTATCGGATATAGTTGCTATGCTTCTGCATGCCTATGAAAATTAACGCCTCCTCCTTCCTCGATGATGTCTGCGCTCTGGTGCAGTAATTTTTGATGGCAGGCGTGCGATTCGTTATCCGCTGAAATTGGAGTTAGTGTCGCACATAGACCGGAGACCACCATTCGGCATCAGGTAATGAAATGAAAGGACCCAATGCCACGGCAAGAAGTTGTTAATCGGATCTGGCACAATTGCAGTCAAAATAAATAAGTCGGAAAAAACGAGAGACTGCTTTGGATGCGAATTGCCGAACGCGCGGCAGCAGTGCAGCAAAATGACGCCAATTCTCAAGTCACGGTTCATTCGACGCAAACCGGCGACAAATTCAAGTTCGATGAAGCCGAAATTCTCACAAGAGATGATAATCACGTGAGCTACGAGTTACTTGAATCATGGTTTAGAGACCCCAGTCTAGCAACAAGTGCAATGACCTACCCAACCCATATTCAGTGTTGAGACTCAGTTTAGCCAGAGCAATCGGCAACTTGGGTAGCGCTCAGGCGAACGCATTTTCCTATGCCAGAGCCGGCGGGCCAGATGGCCGAGCAATCATCTCGCCAACCACCAACACGGGCAATGAAATTTCAGCGGATAACGACCCGCATGCTGGCGATCAATTATAAACGCACTCGCGTGCAGTCATCATCGTTGAAAGGGGAGATTTAATTGCCATTGACATGCAGTAGCGTAGCGACTGCATTTTTATAAATAATGCAACTCCCTGTGTACAAATAACACGTATCTTATATTGTATCTGATGATGGGTTCAAGTTGGAATCCGAAACGTCAGGTGAATAAAGCTCTTGTCCCGGCGATCAAATATACTTCTTTTCTAACTACGTAAGAGCACAGAGCTGCCTTAACATTTAAGTTGTCAAGGGGATAACTAACAGTCTAACGGATACCTTAATTCTTGTGTATTCTCAGCGTTTCACAGCACCGATGAAAGTGGGTGGTACTTTTGTTCTTGGGATGATGGTAGCAGTTTTAAACTTTGTTTTAAGAGAAGGGGTTATTGAAATAATTGTATTAGCACCTAATTTTTCGTTTAACAGATTTCACATAGGTTAAACCTTGTCAGTCATTTGTTTTGTTATTCCCATTGTGGACCCTTTAAAACTATTATACATACTGATTCACCAAAGCAACAATGACTATTTTTCTCAATAATGTGTTAAAATTAATCATAGCTACAATTGAAGTTTAATTAGCGAAAATATAATCCACCAAAATACAACAAAATGGACTTTCCTGTGTTTAAGAGGGTCATCGTCGCTGATATGGCCCCGTTGAATAGGCCAGGGGAATATAATAGGTAGACACAAATAATATTTCCCTGTCCTCCGGCGGAGGCCAAAATATTAACTCTACCGCTTAGAGTTAGTATATAAATGGCAATGTGGTTATTTTTAATTTCTACTTTTCTAAGCATAAATAGTACACTTCAAACAAAAAATTTCAAAAAACCTCACAATTTATTTCATCTGTGTAGTATACGTCATACTTTACGGTTGCTTCGGTTTACTTGCAAAGAAAACAATAGAAATACAAATATGGAAGTCCATTGTCTTTAGAGATTTATAGCGCTGCAAGGTTATTTGACAAATCAACGAAAATATTTTTCAGCATCTCGATAACCAACTTTAATTTAAACCGAAATTTGGAAGTTATTCAGTCAGACATTAAGACGATTTTTCTCAATTCCAGCAAGGTTGAAAATATCACTACCTACAATAAAACTGTCATTAATATTATTTTTCCACATTAATCTCCGATACTTTTAAAAATTCCAATATGTTTTATAGAAAATGTGCACCAAATCTTCCTTCTAGTTCGCAAATTTATAAGCAACAATGTGTAGCAGGTTTTAGAAGAGGTATTTAACTCGCTTTTGTAAGAGTATGAAAATCAGTTTATACAGAAACTAGTCCATTAGCTAATGCCACTGGTGATGTAAAAAGGGCATATCT
>WEDG01003383.1:0-12730 GCA_017591395.1 Schistocephalus solidus | reverse complement strand
GCTGTGGAGGCGGCGATCTCTGCTGTGTGTTGGTGCTCCAGGCACTGTTTCACCAGTCTCTGTACGATGGATTCGCAAGTGACCGACCAGGCCGATGCATGAGATGAATGTGCGGTCACGACGACGTGTGCAGAAGACGTGATAACCAGCATTTGTTTAGGACACCTTTTCTAGTCACTTCCTCCGCGAGGATGTAAGCAGTGCTGTCCCTAAATAGGGCTGCTCGGACATCCCAGACGGCTGCCGAAACTCCACTGTGGGTCACGGTGTTGTTTTAGTGGGAGATTGAGCCAAGTTAGCCTGAGCAGCCTACGGGGTTGCTGTCACCCCTACCGTAAGACTTTCTGAGAAGGGGGGAGGGTGGGAAGTTATACGTGCTACACACGAGTCAATTCCTGAGAAGGCTTCGCTTAGAATCGTACGAATTCCACATCAGTGAAAGTGTCTTACAGGTGGCATTGGGACGGAGCTCCTGCAGCCTGACACTCATGTCCAGAGAAGAGGTGAACGTCTTGACGATCAGGGGTCATAGGCCAGGGCCCGGATAATACGGTCTGAAATGTATCCACACCGCAACAGCTCCCCTAAACGGTGGAATTATGTCCCCCATGATTGCTGTCGTTGAGATTGGGCTGGGTTGGGGGTTTTTGGGTAAATACAGGTTTGTACAGTTAATGCCCACATTTGTACTAAGTAGTGTCCGCGTCAGAGCTGTCTTCACCCCAGCCCTAGCGCTTACGCCGCAGGATGAGTCGATAATCGCTCATATGCTCAACTGTGTCGACGCTAAGGGCTAGGCATTTGCAATGAGAGATTGTCTCCTCTTGCACTGTGGATGCCAGTCTACTTAATACCAGCACGCTGTGCGTTTCCGCCCATAAAACTGATTGACACTTTAGTATAGCTTCTATAAACCGCAGTATGGTTACGGTACCCAGAATGAACGCCGAAACTGTGGGCTTTGCCAACCTGCAAACAAGGAAATTATATTCTCGTCTGCAAGCTTCAAATTTACTGAATCGCTTATTCTGTAGATGCGAGAGAACGCTGTGCACAACAGGGGGGCGATGAGGGGTTGAAATATTCCTAAACCTACTCAAAGTCTAATTCAGTTGTGTGAATGCTGTACTGATGTTACTTGCAGACAAGTTGTCCTCTTTGCCGGCAGACACAACCATTCAACTAATGCAGTGGTGCATATATCAGATGCACCTTAAGTAAGATCGAGTTTTATTAACTTAGAATGAAATGCAGACGTTGGGACTAACTGGGGATACTTGCGTATTGCCTTTAACACCCGGCGACCCGAGCAAACAATGGTAGGCCGAAAAGGTGATTTGCTACTTTTGGCAGCTGTTTCCAAAGAAAGAAAGCAGAACTTAGCAAATGATTCCATTCGAGTGTTTGCGTTTGGGACCTCCCTGAACGGGTCGCGTGGAAGATGCGCTGGACCAACGGGGGAGACGAATCAGGGCGACATGGCAGGCGTTATTCAAAGTTAATTGAGGTTGGTAAGCCGAAAAGATGATAAGCTGCCCAAGACAGGTATTTCCAAGGAAAAAAAATGTAAGCATTAAAAATGTTTTCCAAGACAGGGTAGCACGAAAATATAGCTAGCTGAAACAGTAATGAAAAGAATGCACGCCACTGAAGCGATGCTCGTTCATTTTAATTTCAGTGAGCAATTCATGCACACTCAGCATGAAAATATGTACATGCGCGTGCTTGAAGTTCATTCAGTACTGCGGTTTTGGTAACACTACCTCCTGGCAAGATACCGCATAACCACTGTCTGCAATTAGCAAATTGAATGATAATTATAATTTAATGCTAACTTGAGAATTGATGTCAATTTTCATTTGAATGGTGCCCATCATAACTTGATGCTTCAAGGTAACTATTTTTACGAGCTCATTTGGAAGCACTGTTTTAAAGATCCATCGTCGATTCACAAGTTTCGACAGAAACTCAGCTTAAATAAACTATGACAATACCCGGTTAAATTATTATAATTGATACTGGCCACAAAGTAGGCACGCGATGTCAATCGGAATAGTAGGACGATAGAAACAGGCAAACCCAAGACCTTATTGAGAACGAACACCATCTCTGGCATAAGAAATTCATTGATCCTAGCCTCAGACCACGTTCAGATTGAACCCATGTGGTACTGGAATCGGCCTGGAAGGACATTTCCGGACACAATGCACCAACAATCTGAAAATTCCAACTTCTACGTCAAACTCACTAAGGTGAATACAGACCTTGTCCTTTTCCCCTTCACCGTCTGCCTTTCCCAGAAATTTCTTAACATTTACTATACATTGCCTGAGCACCAAAGTGTAGCCTAGTCAACATGACTCGTACGAAAATTAAGTACTGCAGAAACTGAATTAATGATGCCAAATTGCCAGCTCCCCTAGTTTTGCAACGGGATCATCGTCAAGAGGGCTAACAGTCCTTGCCAAATAACCACATACCAGTGCTCACACCCGAGTTGTTTCATACGTGGAAGCAGATTATGTATAATTCGGCCTAAGGCTACCTACTCGTGACGCTTTCGTCGATAGCAGAAACACGCTGTGTGTGTGCTGCTGGGAAACACCAAACCCGCAATTGAGGGGAGTCTAGAGTATTTGCGACTAATTGGAGGTGAGGAACATCTAGCCTTGAAAATCCTGCAGCTGGTAGAGCAGTCAGTGCGCGTGTAACTTCACCCTTGACAGATTAGATGTTCCACCTTCCAATACACCTACTTATTGACTTAGCTACCTACTGAGAAATGTTCAGTAGTTGTTTGTAGGAAATCTATTTCGAACTCGACTGCGCTGCAGATTCGCGGTCCATCTGTATTACGGAAGTGGTACTGGAATCGGCCTGGAAGGACATATCCAGACACAATGCACCAACAATCTGACAATTCCAACTTCTCGGTCAAATTCTGCCAACCCTTCTTCGGACTCCCCCACCCTCACTCCTGGCATCAATTCCATCACTCCTACAATCATAGAGACAACATCGCAATACGTATCGCCTGTTACCCACACCACCGCAACCACCACCGCCTTCAATACCACACCCACCACCACCACCACCACCGTCAGCGATGGAGACTCTGTCCTAAACTGTCCTCAATGCGACCGCACATTCACCTCACTCATCAGCCTTGTCGTTCACTTTGCGAATCTATCGTACAGACACTGGTGAACCAGTGTCTGGAGCACCAACACACAGCAGAGATCGCCGCCTCCACTGCCCTCACTGTCCTCACGCCTTCACTCATCGCATGGGCCTATTCGGTCACATGCGCATCCATGACAGCGGACTTCACCGCAATGCCGACAACACCGATACACCATTCACACCCTCCGCTCTTGCCATTTCATACCGCCAATGCCACCCCCACTTCCATGAATTACACCCACCCCCAGCATCTACCAATTTCTCCTGCCCACACTGCGCCCGCAACTTCAACTCACGCATCGGCCTGATCGGTCACCTGCGAATCCATCGCACGGAGGCTGGTGAACCAGTTCCTGGGGCTCCGAAATACAGTCGACGCGCTTGCCTCCACTGCCCTCACTGCTCCCGCACATTTACACAACGCATGGGCCTATTCGGACACATGCGCCTCCATTACACAACCTGTGTTAAGCCACCGGAGGCTAAGCCACATCAGCGCACACCATCTACACTAATACATAAACAACACTCTCCCAATCATCAGAATATACCTGATAAAATCACGTGACACGTTTTTTTGACGTTCTTTCCCAAAAACTTGCTTTATTGTACTGCGAGCACCTTATTCGCTTATATGGCGACATTAATCGTGTGAATTTACAATCTGACAATTCCAACTTCTACGTCAAACTCACTAAGGTGAATACAGACCTTGTCTTTTTCCCCTTCACCGTCTGCCTTTCCCAGAAATTTCTTCACGTTTACTATACATTGCTTGAGCACCAAAGTGTGGCCTAGTCAACATGACTCGTACGAAAATAAAGTACTGCAGAAACTGACTTAATGATGCCAAATTACCAACTCCTCTAGTTATGCAACGGGATGATCGTCAAGAGGGCTAGCAGTCCTTGCCAAATAACCACATACCAGTGCTCACACCCGAGTTGTTTCATACGTGGAAGCAGATGATGTATAATTCGGCCTAAGGCTACCTACTTGTGACGCTTTCGTCGATAGCAGAAACACGCTGTGTGTGTGCTGCTGGGAAACACCAAACCCGCAATTGAGGGAGTCTAGAGTATTTGCGACTAATTGGAGGTGAGGAACATCTAGCCTTGAAAATCCTGCAGCTGGTAGAGCAGTCAGTGCGCGTGTAACTTCACCCTTGACAGATTAGATGTTCCACCATCCAATACACCTACTTATTGACTTAGCTAACTACTGGGAAATGTTCAGTAGTTGTTTGTAGGAGATCTATTTCGAACTTGACTGCGCTGCAGATTCGCGGTCCATCTGTATTACGGAAGTGGATAAGTAAATTTCAGGAAGGGTACATATTCCCGTGTCTTAACCCTAACACTAACGCTAGCATAGAAGCAAAATAAAGCCGCAATCTTAATCCTTGCCTTACCGTAGTCCTTGACATAATTCCGAAACTAATCTCAACTATAACCTTAACCCTAACATGAAACTGAACCCCAACCCTCACCGTAATTCTGAACGTTATTTCACAATAAATGCTAACAATCTTTTTTCAAAAGGTTTTCAAGTGAATGGTCGAGGACTGCGGGGTGGGCATCATTGCTCCTTACACCCGTAAACTTATTGGAATCCTAGCCAAAGAGAGATCAATGTCAGCAAGTGGGTAATTTAGAAGAAGATTCACAATCCCTGGTGCTTGGCTTTTGCGTGTGTATTGTGGAATGCCACTCTGGACAAAAACGCCGACACATTCACTCAGCTGAATTAGACGTGAGTAGGTTCAAGAATACTTCCATCCCCCATCGCCCACCTGTTGTACCCAGCGTTCTCTCACATCTGCAGAATAAGCGATAAGGTCAATTCGAAGCTTGCAGACGAGAACATAATTTTCCTTTTTTGCAGGTTGTCAAAGACCGCAGTTTTTGCGTTTCGTCTGGGTACCGTAACCATACTGCGGTTTATACGAGCTATACTAAACTTTCCGGTAGCCTATCAATCATTATTATGGCCAAAACGCACAGCGTGACGGCATTAGGGAAACTGGCGTCCAAATTGACCTCCATCCAGGTACCCAAAACGATGATTGCAAGAGGAGACATTCTCTCATTGCACATGCCTAGCCCCTATCGGTGACACAGTTGAGCATAAGAGCGATTATCGACTCATCCAGCGGCGTAAGCGCTAGGGCTAGGTTGGAGAAAGCTCTGACGCGGACACTAATTAGTACAAATGCGGGCAGCATACCACGTCATCTCTCGTCCCGATAAACCGTCACGCCCCCTGAACCAGTACTAAAATAACACGGTAGCAAGATAAAGGGATTTCATTTATGACAAGTTGCACATAATTGGACATAATTCCACCGTTTAGGTGAGCCGTGGCGGCGTGGACACATTTTAGACCGTATTATCCGGGCCCTGGCCTATGACCCCTGATCGTCAAGACGTTCACGTGACTGGGGCCCAGGCTGCTTGATCGGCTGCGCGATTTTAACCCCCTCTGACACCTGAAGCTTACTCGCTACCCAGCCATTCTGAAATTCTCTCTTTAGATTCACCTCTATGTTCGAAAACGAGCACCTAGTTTTGGAGTTAACATTTTCCACTCCATGTCCCACAATCACCTCTAGAAGTCGCACACTTTGAAGCCATCCCGTTCCAGTCTCTGCAAATCTGCATTAGGAAAAGAGTAATCGCAGGCGAAGACAGCTTCGTGATAATGGTCGAGAAATGGGTTAGTTACGGTGGTCAGAATAATCACCTGTGTAACTTATTGAGCCATGCTCCCTGTGACCTGGTGGCTGGATAGGGCTGAACGCCACTCGACACACACAGCACATACATTGAGCCAACGGCGTGGTCTGGTGGAAGCGTCAGATTGGCAGACTTCCCAGCCACGGTGTCTAGGAGACCGCCAGAGCACGACCTGGCCCCCATAACGCACACACCAGGATTCACAAACTCGGGGGATATGGAGCAGCCATCAGCTTCTGACTCCCAGTCCACTGGTCAGCCACTCGACACACACAGCACATACACTGAGCCGACGGCGTGGTCTGGTGGAAGCGTCAGATTGGCAGACTTCCCAGTCACGGTTTCTAGCAAACCGTGATATACTCTGGTAAATGGTGATTGTGAGGGTGTTGTCGGTGCATTGGTGTAGGTAGTGTGCGCTGATGTAGCTTACCATCCGGTGTTTTAGCGGAGGTTGTCGTGGAGGCATTTGTGTCCTAATAGGCCCATGCGGTGTGTAAATATGCGGGAGCAGTGAGGGCAGTGAAGGCGGGCGCATCGACTGTATGTCGGAGCCCCAGGCACTGGTTCACCAGCCTCCGTGCGATGGATTCGCAGGTGACCGACCAGGCCAATGCGTGAGTTGAAGTTGCGGGCGCCGTGTGGGCAGGAGAAATCGGTAGAGGCTGGGCCGATGTCATTCATGGTAGTGGGGGTGGCAGTGGCGTTAAGAATGGCAAGAGCGGAGTGTGTGAATGGTGTATCGGTGTTGTCAGCATTGTGGTGAATTTCGCTGTCATGGATGCGCATGTGACCGAATAGGCCCATGCGATGAGTGAATGCGCGAGGACAGTGAGGGCAGTAGAGGCGACGACCTCTGCTGTGTGATGGTGCTCAAGGCACTGGCTCACCGGTCTCTGTACGATGTATTCGCAAGTGACCGACCAGGCCGATGCGTGAGGTGAATGTGCGGTCGCATTGAGTACAGCTTAGGAGAGATTCCCCATCGCTGATGGTGGTGGTGGTGGTAGTGAAGGCGAAGGCGGTGGTGGTTGCAGTGCTGGGGGTAACAGGCAATGAGTAGATGGATGTGGTCTCTATGATGGTTGGAGTAATGGAATTGATGCCAGGAGTGAGTGTGGGGGAGTCAGAAGGAGGGTTGGCAGAATTTGACGTAGAAATTGGAATTGTCGGATTGTTGGTGCATTGCGTCCGAAGATGTCCAACCAGGCCGATTCACGCGCGGAAGATGCGTTGACAGCGCGGGGCATGTTGGCAGGGCCTGGGCATTGGCGGTGTTGGTTCGGGGCGCTGGTGACTTTCATGCCGCTCTTTTGGCCTTGGCAGCGGCGATCCGGTTGGCCTCATAGATTGCTGAACCAGTCTTCACCGATCTTCTCCGTGCCGGTCTATCCTAGGCGAGGTCCTCCCAGGTCACCGAGTTGATTTGCAGTTGCTTCAGCGATTTCTTCAAAGTGTCCTTGTAGCGTCGTTTTGACCACCCTGCCGGCGAGAACCCGTAGCGACATAACCGTAGAAAATTCGTTTGGGTAGTCGCTCGTCGTCCATTCTTACCAGGTGGCCGCTCCATCGCAGTTACACTTGCCTCAGCATGGCATGGATGCTGAGGATTCCGGTCCGCTCCAGGACTTCCGTGTCCGGGATCCTGTCTTGTCATCTCAGCTTCAGTATTCTGTGGAGGCAGCTGAGATGAAAGTGATTCAGCTTCCTGGCTTGGTTCGAGTAGACGGTCCAGGTTTCCGCTCCGTAAAGGAGTGTCGACAAGACGACGGCCTTGTACATCTTCAGTTTGGTGTTCAGGTGAATACCGTGGCGATTCCACACGGAGGCCTGCAGCCGGCCGAAGGCCTGACTAGCTTTGGAGATCCGTTGGGCAACCTCATCATCGATTCTCGTGTTGCGTGACAGCGTGCTTCCTGGATAAGCGAAGTTTTCTGCATTTTTGAGTTGAGCACCGTTGACATTGATTCGAGTAGCATTGTATTCCGCGCTGGGTGGTTGCTGGTGCATGACAACCGTTTTGGCTGTACTGATTGTTAATCCAAAATCGGCACAGCCTTCGGCGAAGAGGTCCATGCTCCTTTGCATGTCCTCCTCCGTCACGGTGTTAAGGGCGCAGTCGTCCGCGAAGAGCAAGTCATGGACTGTAGTCGTAGACACGCGCGTTGGAGCCTGCATACGCCGACTGTTGAGAAGGTGCCCGTCAGTTCTGTTGGCGATGCGGATACCAGGCTGCTCATCACGGTAGGCGTCCATCAGCATAGCCGAGAACATGAGACTGAAGAGGGTGGGGGCCAGTACGCAGCCCTGCTTCACTTCGTTGGTCACTGCGAATGCTTCGGATACCGTCCCGTTGTCAGTGACGCGCGCCGTCATCCCGTTATGAAGCTGACGCACCATATGCAAAAACCGCTCAGGACAACCAAATTTCTGCATGACTTTCCAAAGTCCGTCACGATTCACCGTGTCAAAGGCTTTCGTTAGATCCACGAAGGTAGTGTATAGGTGAGTTCGCATTTCCTGACACTTCTCTTGTAGCTGGCGGGCGGCAAAGATCATATCGGTTGTCCCGCGGTGTCGGCGGAAGCCACATTGGCTTTCCGGGAGCAGGCCCTGCTCTAGATGACCGTTAAGACGATTGAGAAGGATACGGGCGAAGATCTTCCCGGCGATGTTGAGCAACAAGATGCCTCTGTGATTATCATAGAGTTGCCGGTTCCCCTTCCGTTTGTAGAGATGGACGATGGTCGTGTCTTTGAAATCCTGAGGAACTTGTCCTTGGCGCCACATCTCCTGGAATAGTGTTGTGAGTTCTGCCATCAGCCGTGGCCCACCGTGCTTGTAGACTTCCGGTGGGATTGCGTCGGATCCCGGTGCTTTACCGCTGGAAATCTGCCGCACGGCCCGGATGGTTTCTGGTAGGGAAGGCGGAAGATCCAGGTCATTGTTCGTGTCCACTTGAAAGAGCCGGTCAATGGTAGCAACGGAGATGGCTGATGAGCAATTAAGGACATTTCTGAAGTGCTCGGCCCAGCGCTTCAGAATTTGCGATTTCTCTGTCAGCAGTGTTGTGCCGTCAGAGCTGAGCAGCGGTGCGGACCCCTTGATACCGGGCCGTAGATGGCCTTGATGGCTTTGAAAAAGTTTTTCATTTCATTGCGGTCCGCATACCCCTGGATTTCCTCAGCCTTTCGGATCATCCAGGCATCCTGCATCTCCCGCATCCGTTGTTGTACAAGGCGCCGGCATCTGAAAAAGGCTGCTTTGGTGGCGTCAGTCCGAAGTTCCATGTAGGCTTTGTGTAGTCTATTCTTCTCCGCGAGTAAGTTGCTGATGTCGGCGTCATTGTCGTCAAACCAGTCCTGCTGTCGACGGTGTGCGCGTCCGAGTACATCGAGAGCGGTGGACTGGATGACATTTCGCAGTTGACACCATCGTGTCTCCACGGTAGCGTTATCATCTGGAGCATGCATGTCCTCCAGTTTCTCGGTTATTTGGTTGCTGAAATCAAAACAGTGAGCAGGCAAATTTAATAAAAGAGTATTTAACTTACATGGCGGCCTCTTACCTTGGGTCCTTGCAGTCGGAGCCTCATCTGGGAGATGACGAGGCGGTGATCTGTCCAACCATCGGCTTCGCGGACCGCCTTGGTTACCAGCACGTCCGGTCGATCTCGCCTCCGGACGAGAACATAGTCCAGTAGATGCCAGCGCCGCGACCGAGGGTGCATCCACGTGGCCTTCTCCCGCGTCGGAAGGCGGAAGAAGGTGTTGGACAGCAGGAGACGGTGTTCCGCACACGTGCGCAGAAGAAGGAGGCCGTGAGCGTTGCAGCTACCGAGACCGTGGGGACCCAGCACTCCCTGCCAGGCAGCGTGGTCCGTCCCGACGCGGGCATTAAAGTAACCAAGGACAATTAACTTGTCCTCTTTCGACACAGTCGCCAGCAAGGCGTGGAGGACCTCGTAGAATTTGTCCTTCGCCGCATCAGAGCTCGTCATTGGGGGAGCGTAGGCGCTTATGATGGTGGCGAACTGGTCTCCCCGAAGAGGCAGGCAGAAGCTCATCAGGCGATCATTGATACCCTGCGGCAGACAGGGCAGACGTCCCACGATGTCGTTACGGATGGCAGAGGCAACACCAGCGTCGCGTCGCTCTGCCTTTGGCCGGCCGAGCAGCCTGGATAGTATGGCGAGGGGGATGGGGACGGGGGGCATTGTTGTTTGTTTGAGTTTTACGACCGCGTAGATTGCGATCTGCGAGCCGAGCAGCCTGGAGAGTATGGCGAGGGGGATGGGGACGGGGGTATTGTTGTTTGTTTGAGTTTAACGACCGCGTAGTTTGCGATCTGCGAGCCGCGGCCGGCTGCAGAAGACGTGAGACCCAGCCATTTTTTAGGGCACATTTTCTAGCCCCTTCCTCCGCGAGGAGGCAAGCAGTGCTATCCCTAAATAGGGTTGCTCGGACATCCCAGACGGCTGCCGAACTCCACTATGGGTCACGGATTTGTTTTAGTGGGAGAACGACCCGAGTTAGTCTGGGCCGCCTACGGGGTTGCTGTCGCCCCCACCGTAGGACTTTTTGAGAGGGGGGAGGTGGGATGTTCGGGAGTCAGGCATACCGGGTGTGGAGGCACACACAACACCGGAGACCCTCACCTGGTTTAGCCCGCCGGTCGTGACGGTTGCCCGGGGTGTAGCTGCTGGGAAGAACCCAACTTCGAGGAGCCACAGGTGAGAGTTGGGTACCAGTTAGAGGCGGCCGCAGGAGCATTCACCACCTGTACGAGACAAATGGAGCGACCAAATGCCATCTGTGTGGTGCTTCCCCTAACTAGTACCCCTACACCCCTACCACTCCTAATACTACCATGAATGACATTCCCCAAGCATCTCCTGATATCTCCTTCCCACACTGCGCCCGCAAATTCAACTCACGCATTGGCCTGGTCAATCACCTGCAAATCCATCGCACGGAGGCTGGTGAACCAGTGCCTGGGGCTCCGACATACAGTTTGAAAGCCCGCCTCCACTGCTTTCACTGCTCCCGCACATTTACACGCCACCTGGGCCTATTCGGTCATATGTGCCTCCACGACAAACTGCGGTAAACCACCAGAGGCTAAGCTACATCAGCGCACACTACATCGACAAAACCCTCACAATCAGCATAGACCTGAGAAAATCACGGTTTCCTAGACACTATGGCTTGGAAGGCTGCCAATCTGACGCTTACACCAGTTCACGCCGTCAGCCCAGTGTATGTGCTGTGTGTGTCGAGTGGCTGACCAGTGGCCTGGGAGTCAAACAGCGATGGCTCCTCCATATCCCGTGATTTAGTGAATTCTGGTGTGGGCGTTATGGGGGCCAGGTCGTGATGTGGCGCGCGAAGACGGGTACGCCGAACCGTCAGCCAATGCGCCCACTCCAACATCAGACAACTGACTGGCTTGGATAGTGGTCTTATTTTGGGGGTGAGGGAGAGAGTGAGGTCGACAGCTCAGCGCATTTCCCTAACTATAAACAATCTGACGCGCTTGATACTATCACGGTGCTCTAAGGGTCATAGCTTGGAAGATTGTAAACGGACGGGAACACTCGAACCGCGTGGTCAGCCCAATGTGTTTTTTGCGTGTAGGGGCTGACTGGCGGATTGAGAGTCATGCTGCAATGGCTCCTTCTTAATGTGACCTTTATAGCCCTCTCACTCCGTGTGATCCGAGTCAGGTGTGGTGGTACACCCAGGGGCGGCTCCGGCCGCACCAGCCCCCTGCGCCCTCTCCCATCTCCGGTCTTCTTGACTCTGTCATGATACCGGGCTCAGGTTGGGAAGGAGGAGAGAGTGCAATAGATACGGTGCATGTCTACTATCACTATAAACTAAATCACGCGCATGTCATTGTCCCTGCACCACCCTTCCGTGGAGCATACGGTGGACCTCGTCGTAATCGACCGTCGAACTTTCGTATGTGCTCGTTAATAATGGCTATGCAAAATGAGTGAAAGAATGATGCGCAATTCAATCAGGGAGTACTAATCCGGCATTAAGCTAATGTCGAAATGTCTCAACCACTGTCAAGGTTGAGGTTTCATCTCAACTGCTAAACGTACTATTTTTCCATTAGTTACAGACGTATTAAGAGCAAGCATTTCAGTGAACAACCTAGATTTGGAGGAGTTTTATATCATTTTCGCAGACGTATTCTTTAATCATCATGTGCATATCATGATGTACTGAATTTCCTACCTATTTCGAATGTATTTGTAAAGACATGAATCAAGAATGTCAGAGAACAGCCAAGTAAATAATAACGTAGGTGAAATGGGAGTAGCTGAAATTCTTGACATGCCAGAGGCAAATATTTTTGTTGAGGGGTCGAGGATAGACTCACCTTTTCACTGGAACCTCTGACACGTTTCCGCATTGATTTATGGTTCCGTCTCTGTCGGACTAGCGTTTCCCGGGATAGCGCCTACACTAAATGCATATACCTACGAGCGCGGAAGTTCACTTAGATTATTCAAAGCTGACATGCGTGTTCTTTCAGCCAACCTCAGGAAGTGGTATGGTCGTCAATAATCTTTATGCAGGATGCGTGGTGGCGTCATTTAGCCCACTGACATTGAGTTAACTTGGGGAGCTCACACGCACTTCCATGGATAGTTAATTGTAGTGCTCGATAAAGTTGATGTCATTTCCAACGACATCCACTGAGCGCCCCAAGTCTCTTTTTGTCCAGCGTATCTTGTGGTGTTTCATCTGACGGTGTGGAGACAACTGAACATGACCATATCAGCCACCCTCACTGATCAA